>CM025254.1:30716142-30733553 GCA_013677275.1 Gossypium schwendimanii | reverse complement strand
CCATAAAAATATAAGAAAAATAAATTTTTCCTCATCGAATTTGTGGTCCCAAAACTACTGTTCTGACTAAGCCCAAAATCGGGATGTTACAGAGTTTGTTAAAGGAAGATAGGAACGATGAGAACTTGGCTGAAATAAGTGACACAAAGTTTCATCTCAATTTTGAAATTGATAAAGACAAGGCCTATTGGGAACAAAAAGCGTGTGCTAATTGGTTGAAATTGGGGGATAGAAACATGTCGTTTTTCATAATTGTGATACTCAACGTAATAGGGCTAATATTATAAGAAGCTTGTGGAACAAGGATGGGGAAGAAGTAAATGAAGTGGAAGAGATGGAGATGATAGCTAAGTGATTATTTCAAGAATTGTTCAATAGGAGGGGTAAGCAATATAGAATCTGTCTTGCAAGGAATTGAGAATTATATTACTTAGGAAGCAAATATGAAGCCTACAATGAAGTACACTGCTGAAGAAACTTGGGTAGCATTGAAAGGAATGGGCCTTACAAAGGTGCCCAATAATGATGTCTTTCCAGTGATTTTCTTTCAAAAATTTTGGCAAATTGTCAGTACTAAGGTAACTTCTTTTTGTTTGGAAATCTTAAATGAGGGTACAAATTTGGAACTTTTAAATGTCACTAATATTGTGTTGATTCCCAAAACCTCACATACTATGGAAATGGCAAATTGTAGACCTATTAGCCTATGCAATGTTCTTCATAAAGTGATAGCTAAGGTGGTGGCCAATAGATTTCAGCATGTTTTGGAAGCATGTATTGATACTGCACAGAGTGCCTTTGTACCAGGACGTTTAATTACTAATAATGTGCTCATGGCCTATGAAATCATGTATAAATTTAAGAATAAAAGAATTTGATTAAAAGGACACATGGCACTCAAGTTTGATATGAACAGGGCATATGACAGGGTGGAATGGGATTTCTTAAAGCTTATGATGGAGTGAATGGGTTTTGTGCAATCTTGGGTGGATTTTATTATGAAGTGTCTTACGTTGGGCTCCTATTCGATCATCTTAAATGGGGGAAAAAGAGAACTTTTTAAACCAACCAGAAGGCTTCGTCAAGGGGATCCACTTAACCCCTTTCTTTTTCTGATTTGCAGTGAAGGACTTTCATCCCTTATGCATTCGGTATTGAGAAGGGGGGAGATTAAAGGGGAAAAAGCAAGTAAGAGAGACCCACAAATTTCTCATCTCCTCTTTGCGGATGACTGCATTTTATTTGGTGAGACAACGGCCTTGGGCGCTCAGAAGATAAAGGAAATTCTGAATACGAATGAGTTGTGTTCTGGTCAGTGTGTGAACTTTGAAACCTCCACAGTATTTTTTAGTACTAATACTATGGAGGCTGATAGATAGTTAATTACCGGATTGTAAGGGGTGAGGAGCTCGAATGATGTTGAGAAGAATCTTGGTCTCCCTAATTTGGTAGGTAAGAAAAAGAAGGCCTCCTTTCAAAGTCTAAAGGTTCTTGTCACAAAGGGGTAAGGAAGTCTTTATTAAATCGGTTTTGTAAGGGATTCCTACATATTCCATGATGTGCTTTCTATTACCAAAAACTTTATGTGGAGAATGGGAAGCTATAATATCTAGGTATTGGTGGTAGAAAAGGCATGGGTACAAAGGAATTCATTGGTGTAGCTGGGATAAAATGCGCGAACTAAAACAGAAAGGTGGTTTGGGTTTTAGGAACTTGGCAAAATTTAATGTGGCCTTACTTGCTAAACAAGGATGGCATCTTATTGCTCAGCCTGACTCATTATTAGCGCATATTCCAAAATCAAAATACTACCCCTCTACTAATTTCTTACAAGCAGAGTTAGGGTGCACACCATCGTACACTTAGGAAAGTATTTAGGTGGTAAAAGATCTCCCTAACGACGACCTGGGTCGGAGGGTTGGTACGGGGGAAAGCATTTTAATCAACAAAGATGCGTGGCTGCTCGGGTTAGAAAATTACATATTACATTATGAAATTAATAATGCAAACTTATCTACTGTTGCATTTTTAATTGATAGTGCTAATAGAGTATGGTGGAGGAGCTTATTTGCAATACCTTTGAGATGAATGATGTGGACAGAATCTTGCAGGTTCTATTTGCGAGGGATGAACATGTTGACATGGTAATATGGCGCGATGAGCCCTCGGGTATATTCTCGGTAAGAAGTACCTATAAACTATTACAGACCCAGAACACTACTCTTAGATTTAATGATTTACAGATTAAAGCAATACAATTCTACAAACAACTATGGGATTTACAACTCCTCAATAAAATTAAGATATTGATCTAGAGAGTGTCTTGGAATTTCATCCCCACGATGGTCAACTTATATGTCAAATAATTGACCCAAAGCAACAAATGCCCTAGATGTAAAGTGGGATTGAGACCCTATGGCATGTCTTTGGCGAATGTCCTATATCAGTAGAAATATGGCAAATCTTAAACTTTGAATGGATAATTCTAAGGCAACAGATGGACTATTTTGAATGGCTTACCTGGATATTTAAAAGCTACACGGAGTCCCAACAATGCTTGTTTGGTTGTGGATTATGGTCGATTTGGTTAGACAAAAATAGGAACCTGCATGAAGGGAAAACTCACACAGGAATAGAAGTAGCTAATTTCACCAAAAACTACGTTCGTGAACTTGATTGTTTGATAGAGAGAAATACTACCTTTGTGGGAAAGAAGGAGAATTGGAAACCACCTAACGGTCAGTCTATTAAAATCAATTTTGATGCCTTGTTCGATTGCCTAGGTCTTAAGTCGACTTCGAGGATTGTGGCACGAAATGCAAACGAAGAAGTTTTGGCCTCTAACTCCTGTTTGCACATGACGGTTGGCACGACCTTTGATGTAGAAGCCCTTACCTGTTTCGAAGTTGTGCTCATAGGGATCGACTTGGGTTTAACAGATGTAATAGTAGAAGGGGATTCCAGATCCATCATTAACAAATGTAACAAAAGATTAGTGGATAAATCATAAATTAGTGAGCACATTAGAAACATTCAGAAGGAAAAAGAAAGTTTTCGGTCATTAGTTTTTCATTTTGTTTCCAAGTCGGCTAACCAATTAGCCCATAACCTAGCCACAATGGGTCTAAAGAAGAAAGAAACAATTTACCTGATGGGAGGTGTTCCTAGATATGCTCAATGACAATTAGAGATGAAACAACCAAAAGAACTAGATTGATGAAAGGAGAAGGCGAAATGGTGAACTGGGAGATAAGAGGCCCCTTTTCTCTAATTTGGTCACAAAACTCTCAGGCTTCTGGATTTGACAAAATGAAAAGAAAATATTGAAAAGATGAAAGTTGGAGACATATCATTAATTACAGATTAGGATTATCTAGGCATTTATTTTATTTTATTTTTAGATTTTTTTGCTCAGGTTTTGACGTTTGGGCTCCAGAGTTGGTCTTTAGGTCTCTTGTCTTTAACTTTGTTGGGCTTTTTCTTTTGTTTGGGTTTTTTTTTACTTCAATAAAAGTATCCCAGTTTGATTTTGAAAAAAAACCTAAACCAATAAAAAATATGGTTAATCTTGTCTTAATATTATTTTTAATTTTCCCACATTTTATTAAGGAAATCACATTAGCATGTTCATGATAACGTAGCTCTTAAGGGAAAGTTAGATTCCAAGAAAATTAAATAAAATTTAACATACCAAATGTTACTTTCTAGAAGATTAAATTCTCAGAAAAGTGATGCTTTCCACTATACCAAACGCTACCTTATTGTACTTTTCATAAAATAAAAAAATCAAATAATATATTCTATTCTTTTACAAATTTAAAAATTGCAAAACATGTTTAAAACGTTCACAAATTTCTTAATCAAATCATATATTGCACACATGCACATATTCTATAACAAGGTTTTACTAAATTGTTGGCATGGATGACACAGACTCAATAGTTAACCTTTTTTTAAACTCAATTAATTAAAACAATCTATGATATATATTGTGTGCCATAATACATAAAAGTAAATAATTTTAATATGAAGTGATTTAATATATTTTTATCAATAAATATCATTGACGTGTTCATCCCACAATGATAAAAACTAATTAATAACTATATATATTATAAATAAAACAAAAGATTACATAGAAATATTCATAAATGAGTTATCAGGAGTGCTTTCTTCTTTCAGGATCTCCTTAATCTCCAATAGGGGTTTCTCAAACACAAGCAAAGCTTTATCACTTGATAGAGCCAATTTTGCTAAAATGTCTGCTATCTGATTAGTCTCACTGGGGACATATCTCAAAGACCACTTTCCTTCGAAGGCAAGAATTTGTTGAATCCTCCTTATTAAAGAGATTTTTGTACCTTCAATCTTCCTATCACTAATAGAAATAACATTCTCGAGGTTATTAGACTAAATGATGGCCTCATCATAACCTTGTTTCAAAAGAATAAGTAAGCCATCCAAAATTACCCAAAGCTCAACAACCATGAATGAACATTTTCCTAGGAAGCGGTTATAGCCAAAAATCCAAGTCCCTTTCCCATCACGAATTACTCCACTTGCAGTAGAAAAACTAGAACTGGAGTAAACAACACCATCAATATTAAGATAAACACACATACCTGACTTCGGACGATTGGAGCACTGCTGCGTACTAATCTCCAAAGCTTCATTGTGGGTAGAAATAAAATGTTTCGCCCAACAATACGAAACTCTGATGACTTCCTTTAGATTTATAGCTTTTCCTTGGAAGATGAAAAAGTTACAATTTTTTTCAAATGCGCCATAGGATTAACACGAAGAAATAGGTCCAAGCTGATTCACTCAAGTTATTTGTTGTATAGACCTGCAAATTCGAGAATAACCACTCCAAAATATTACCAATAAAAAAACATCCAATATGATTGGGGGGAATGATCTGATGCCAAATTTCTTTTGCATAGGAACAATCCCTAAGGATATGTAAAATATCCTTAGTAATATGACCATAAAGATGACACGACTCATCTTGCACAATACCCTTCCAAACCTTTTCCGAATTTGTTAAGAACCTTTTTTTAAGGATTAACCAGATGAACTGTCGAACATGTTGAGGGGAAAGTATTTTCCAAACCGTATTCCAATTACTATCCTTCAGATTCCAAGATTCCTCCTTAAGCATCTAATAAGCGCTTCTAACAGAGAAAACACAATTCGTAGTCCTAGACCAAGAAAGAGAGTCTGGGCTTGCTAATTCTAAAGGAGGTGGGTCGCTAATGATACGTTGGACGACCTCTTCTGGCAACTAAACTCAGAATAAATCAAGATTCCATGCATCATTCCCCAAAACCATCTCATGAACTTTGCATTCAGTAGATATATTTGCATAGCCCAGAATATACTTAATAGGATGTCTCACATTGGGAACCCAGTTATCTTCCCAACATCAAATGGACCGTCCATCTCCAATAGACTAGATCATATTATTACACAATAAAGGCCAAACCTTTGCAACCACTTTCCACATGAAGGAACATCTACTCCTAAGAATGCAATCCGTTATGCCCACCTGAATACCATACTTAGCTCTAAGAACCTTAACCCATAAGGCTTCAATCTTAATGACTAGGCTATAACCAATTTTTATCATGAAGCCTTTATTTTGATCTCCCAATCTCCTAATCACGAGGCCTCCAAGTGATCTTGGCTGACAAATATTATCCCACCCAACTAAGGTCATTTTCCTCTTTCCATTAGAAGCACCCTAGATGAACTGTCTTGCCATCTATTTAATTGAGTCACAAATACCTTTAAGAACCAAAGTCAATTACATAAGGTAGCTTGGAATAGTCAACAGAGCAGTCTGTACTAAAGTAACCCTCCCTACAAAAGAGTGTTTTTTAGCCTCACAACTAAAAGATGATTACGAACTCTCTCTATTAGAAAATATAATGTGCTATTAGTAACTCTCTTATGAAAAAGTGGAACTCCTAGATAATGTCCCAAGTCATTAACTTCCTAAAAGCCTAGCAAATTATTGATATCCTTCCTTAAATTATCCTTAACACCAGTAGAAAAGAACATGTTGGTTTTCCTCGCATTAACCTTATGTCTAGAGAGCTCACAAAAATTCCCCAGAAACTATTTGAAAAGACCGCTATGCTTCAAATCAGCTTTGCTAAAAATAACAAGATTATCTATAAAAAAAAGTGAGAAATTTGGTCTTGTGTGTGATAACTGAATAGGACACCACTCTCCTGACAAGATAGCTACATTGAAGCAATGCATCAACCATTCCATGCCAAGGATGAAAAGATACGGAGAAAGTGGGCAACCTTGATGAATTCCACTTACTGGCTTGAATTTTAAAGTTGGAGCTCCATTCCACAAAACTTGCATGGTAGATTTCAAAATAGCATCATAATAACTTGCATTAAGTAAGAAGGAATACTTGCAGCTTTGAGATAAGCATCTACAAAATCCCATCTCACTCTATCATAAGCATTCTCCTAGTTGATCTTGATTGCCATCCATCGGAGGTTCTTCTTAGTTCTCTTCGAGTGTAATACTTCCTGTGTAATGATAACATTATCAATGATGCTTTTCCCTGCTATGAATCCAACTTATTCTTGGCCTATGATTTTTGGAAAAATGCTCTTAAACCTATTCGCAATGACCTTCATCACCAGCTTATACAACATAGAACAAAGTCTAATGGGTCTGAATTGATAGAAGTTTTGAGGATTCAAAATTTTAGGGATTAAGACAATGAGAGCGTTATTAAACTCTGAATTGAAAACATTTTTGACCCACTCATAGATGGCTCCTCCTAAATTATCCCACTGATTAACGTTGCTTAGAAACCATCACTACATGGAGTTTTCAAAGGTTCCATGTCAAAAAGAGCAATCTTAATTTGCTCATTTGAAATAGTTTTCCCAAGAAAATTAATTTCTTCTGAAACGAGACCCGGAAGGCGCTTAAGGGTAAGTTCCCCAAAAGACCTAGAGTCTCCTTGTAAAGATTCTAAAAGAAATTGATTGTTTTAGCTTTAAGGACTCCTGGTTTAAATATCCACTCCCCATTGGAGTTACACAAGGCAATAAATTTGTTAAAGTTCCTTCTTTGGATTGTAAGCCTGTGAAAATATTTTGTGTTACGATCTCCCAACTTTAACCACTCATACCTCAATTTTTGTTTCTAAAGCATCTCATCATGATGAAGAATTTTCTCAAGCTCCTCTCGAACCTTCAATTCACGCTGAAGAAGATAATTAGATCCAAATAAGTCCATAAATAGTTGTAAGTTAGAGAGCTTGTGTAGTAACTGTCTCTACTGGTGATTTATGTTGCCGTAAACACATTTGTTCCAATTTTGAGCTTATCAATAAACCCGATAATCGTGCTATTCATGTCACTATCAAAGCTCCAATTATCCCTCACAAAATCAGAAAAACTCAGATGAAACATCCAGCCAACTAAAAATAAAAAAGGATGATCATTCTAGGAATTGGGAACATAACAAAAATTTAGAAGCAACGGCATATGGTCAGATTTAATTCTTGAGAGGTGAGTTACCAAGCAATTCGGGAAATTCTCCATCCAAGCTACATTCTCCACAACCCTAACCAGTCTCTCAAAAAGATTACCTCGATGCCATATAAATGTAGGACCCTAAAAACCTAGATCATGAAGTTGAGCTTTATCTATGAAATCACCAATGTACTGATGCATGTGCCCTTTAACATGACCACCTTTTTTGTCTTCTAAAAAGAGAATGGCATTAAAATCGCCAATAGCCATCCAAGGGTAGCACCCAATCGGGATAGAAAGGCTTAAATCTATCTATAATACTTTCCTTTCCTGTCTGTTAGGACTTCCATAGACAAAAGCAATAAAGACATAATGAGGATGAAGATTGGAATGAATATGAACCAGAATAAATTAGGGATGATTACCAACCACCTCCATATCAATCGAACTATTCTAGCCTAGCCAGATACCACCAGAAAAACCAACTACTTCTACTCGATGGGATTTTCCCAACCCAATTTAGCGATGATTACGTTAGCTTTAGCCGCCAATGACTCTTTGTTCAAGAAGACCGATTATATCAAGTTTATAATGCTTATAATATTCAAGAAAAACTTGTAAAAATTTATCACTTGTACACCCCTGCACATTCCATGATAAAACAAACAAATTCATGATAAAAAATAAAATAGAAAAGAGAGAATGCTTATCTTATTGGTGACCGGTAGAAGAATTCTCCAATCACTCGCCCTTATCCATGGACAAATCATTCGCATAATTCCCATATAGTTCTGACATAATTAGTTTCATTGCCCGCTTCATGGACTCAACGAAGGGAACCTAAGAATTTTCTAGAGTCTTGAAACAATTTCCCGGGCCCTTTAAAGTTTTTTTTAATTTCCACCCTCCTTTTGAACCTGATGCTTTTGCTCCATGACCTTTGCTAACCTCTTTGAAACATTAATTTCCAGTCAAAACTACATTACCCCCGGCCTCCTCACCAACAATTTGAGATTAGGTGCTCTTTTTGAACACACTGTTGAGTGATTTCTGGTATCCAATAGACCATCTTTCACCCCCACATCAACAACTAAATTTTCCTCAAAAGTGGGATTAAAGTACACCACGTGTTCCACATGATTTTCATTAAAAATGGAAGAGCCCAGCTTCGCCTCACCTGCGTTAGAAACACTAAACATATTTGAAACAAAATCTAAAATGGGGACGATGTTACCTGATTGTGAGAACTATTGGGTCTCTCCAGCACTGGGCTATGGCTTGCAATGGTCACTTGAGGGCCTTGAAGAATCTATTCCACAAGCAGCTAGCTTCTAAACTGTCGAAAAAAATAGTGTTGGAAAATACAGCAGAAAATAAATTTAAGGAAAAACCAGAGTTTTAAAAAATTTTCCAAAACAAGATTTTGGTTGTGATATCTAAAGTAATAAACAGTTAATCAAAATGGTACCTTTTCGATTCATCTAGGATGAGCGCTTCGACCGAGTAGTCTTCTCCGCTATCCTTAAGCTCACGTCTGTCAAGTGTGGACTCGCTTCGAATCAGAAAATTTTTTACAAAAATTACTAGTGGGGTAATTTTGTAATTTTTCTAAACTTTTGGGTCAAGTTATAAATAAAAAAAATATCTCTAGAAATTTTTTGGAATAATCTCTTCAAATAATTTTCTCTCTACAACTTTCTTTTGAATTCAAGTTGTAAATCAGGCATGGACGTGGCAAATTTATCTGTTAATAGGAGTTGGGTAATTTATTAAAGGCCCTCTTTAATTGTTCTAATTTTTCTAATGAATCCCTTGTTACCACTACACACTTTAATCCAACCTTTGAAGAATAAGAGGGGACGATGGTGGTCTTAAATGATTCTAAACTTGACCTAGGAAAACACTTAGCTATGGTCTTCAAGGAAAATGCTAATCCAAATAATGGAGAAGCTTTGGTGGATGATATAACAGACAAGAGTGGAAAATTTTTTCTTTTTTCAAAGCTCGGGGTTCAGGTGATAAAGGCGATTCGAGCAAAAATGGTAAAAAACTTAATTGAACCATCCGTAATCGGAGGGACAAGTTTAAATTGGTTGGTACTGCCCGAGTTCCTTTAACTGAATCTTTGAACTCTATGGTTGAGTTAATTAATGCTCAACTAGACATGGAAATATACAAAGGGCTAAAGGCTTTAAAAGGAAAGCATACACTGGGATCGGGGAACTCCAAGCAGTAAGGTTGGTATTAATCCTATTTTTATTTTTTTATTGACTTGACATTTTTTTCTTGGAATTGTCAAGGATGTGCTAGTTCAAAATTTCCTTACATTTTCTACGAGTACAATAGAAAACATAAAACTGATATTGTTAACTTGCTGGAGACGAGGGTTAATGGCTTTAAAGCAGAAAAATTATAGCTAGCTTTGGTTTTCATTATTCTCACCGAGTAAAAGTTATCGATTTTTTTATAGGTATTTAGGTAGGATGGAATGACTCGATATTTGTTAAGGTTATCCGTAATAATCTCCAATTCATTTGCATTCGGGTTCTGAAAGGAAATTCTGCCTTACCTGTTGACATTATTTTTGTCTACGGAATCCCAGATAGGCAGAAGAGGAGGAAGCTATGAGAAAGTCTTAAGTCTGTTGTTTCGACAACCAGTATACCTTGGATAACTATTGGTGATTTTAATGCAATATTATCTTCTAGTAACAAGAAAGGAGGGCACAAGGTTAGGAAAGATTATCTACTTTTCAAAGATTTTATTGAGATGGCTAATTTGTAGGATTTGGGGTTCAAGGGACCAGATTTCATGTGGCATAGAGATGACCTCTATGAAAGATTAGATAGGGCCATCAGTAATGATACTTGGTTAAGAACTTTTCCGTATAGTTTGGTCACCCATCTTCCGAGGATCAAGTTATATCATAAACCGCTGCTTCTCTCTCTTAAGTTGGATGTTAATTTACCTAAAGGACGCCCTTTCAGATTTCTGGCTATTGGGTAGAGCATCCTAGTTTTCCTAATTTTGTCAATGAGAAGTGGTGCTTGAAAGGTAACATGGTCGAAGCTCTGAATATATTCACCCGTAATATTAAAGAATGGAACAATTCAGTTTATGGCTTTATTGGAATTCGTAAAAGGAAGTTTATGTAGGAACTATCCAGTTTTCAAAATGCCTTGGAAAGATTTGATTCAGAGTATTTAAGTTTTATGTAATTACAGACTCAGGAGGATTGGAGTGTGTTTTTCATCACGAAGAATTGCTGTGGAAGTAGAAAAATAGGTATGATTGGCTCCACTTTGGGGATTAAAAAACTAAATTCTTCCATTCCCGTACAATTCAAAGAATGAAGCACAACAAATTTTAGCTTTGAAAAATGAATATGGTGAATGGCCTTCAAGGATGAGGTTCTACAGTGTGAGGCAATTAAGTTCTTTCAGAAATTGTATAGTGAGATTTCAAATCTCATGACATTACTAACTACCTCCTTCCCTAAACTTAATATTAATGGTGTCCTATTCTTAATTGGAAGAACTTCAAAAAGTAGCTTTCACTTGCCTAGTCCACACTTCGACAGCACAGCGTCCTTTGCGCAGCCGAACCCTTATTCATGCCTAAAGATCTCTCTCACTTTTTCTTCGCCATTTGTGAGGTCCCATTCATTGGTTTTTATAGAAAAATTAGGCTAGGGTTGGCTAACAGCTCATGACTAACTTCTCCTCTTTTAGGGGTGTTTATCTCGTACAAGTTTGAATTTGAATTGAACTGCTACGCGAAAAATGCTGACTTGGTCTTCTTGGTATTGCCACGACATCCGTGCTGGCATACTGTCTACACTTTGCCTTGACAAAACTTCACTTCTTTATTTCCTCGTTCCAAAACCTGTTCTTATTACATCAACAAAAAAAACTCCACTACAAGCGATTAAAAGCACCTAATTCCACCACAGTCCAAGTCCTAATGCAATATTAAAAATGCTAACTAAAATGTCCTAAAATGCAACAAAATGTACTTAAGTACAAGCAATTAGCTAGGTCTAAAGGCATGAAATATAACTCTTTTCAAGAGTTATCATTTCCAACCAAAAGAGTATAAAACTTACAAAAGAATAAATAAACAAGAAAAATAAAGCAACAAGAAGAATGATTTCAAAGAAATTTGAGAAGATTTGAAAGAGAGATTAAGAGAAAATAGAGAGGGGAAGAGTTTTTAGGGATTTAGAATGAAAGATTTAAGGGGGGAATGAGAAGCATAGGGGTTTTGTAGTGTTTAGAAGCTTAAAAATCCTCCAAAACACGCAGGTCGTGACACTTGAAATCAGGTATCGCGTGACCCGACTTGGGTATCGTGATATCTAGGGGTGGGTATCATGATATCCAGGGGTGGGTATCGCGATATCCTTTGTTCTTAGATCCCTCTCCTTTGAATCTGTCGAAGGAATCGCGATATCAAGGGATGAGTATCGAGATACCACTGTGTAAAAATATATTTTTTTACTTTTGAAATTTCAGGGGTATCACGATACCAGGTGGTGGATATCGTAATACCTTAAAAATTTTTGGCCCCTCTATAAAACTGTTAGAGGAATCGCGACATCCCCTTTAGATATCGCGATTCCACTGAGCTACTTCCAAAAACTCTACAAAATCATCAATTTTCATCTCAAACCTCAAAAATCTGACCTACTAAGTCTAAAATTAAGCTAATACAAATTAAAATCCTAAGCTAAATTCAGAAAATAAATGGAGTCCATGCTCAAAACATCTAATTATTTACAAAATTTCAATTCTTTTGCCATAGACGGCAAATTAAGAATCCAACTTCAAACGATCAGTCACACCACCGAAATGAAATTTCCACAAAGTCCAGGAAACCTTAACCCTTCATTTGTTCATCAGAGGGTTAATCAGAGCATTCTTCAGCAAATCCAAAAGTTGATTCCACCTAGACTCGGGATGTTTCCCTATATTCTTATCAAGCCATTTTTCATCTGACTCCATTTCACCCATTTGCATTCCTTGAAAGATACTCAATGATGGAATCACAAAGTCAACTTTTGTTGAGTTCTTTACCTTTCGTTGAATGTCTACTTGCAGAAAATTGTCTTTTATTGATTCATGGTGAGGAATCATTTCTATGATTTCCCAAAAATGTGATGACTCCTCCACAATTATCTCCTCCAACTTCTACTCTAAAGACTAAATTGCAAGAAATGTAAATTAGATGGACTATCTAGTAAATGACTAATGGTGGTTGGTTGACTTCGATGTGGTTCACCAAATCTCAGACTAGGGACATATATCACGTAAATTACCAAGTGACTCCATTTTATCTTTCGATCTCAATTTTATCGACTTAGATAGGTTAGGTCTGGTTTATCTTTCGATCTCGTCGATTAATTTGGGACTAACGAATAGGTGCGTGACAAGATTACCTTCTAATCTCACTTTATCTTAATATTCCCTCAGGGGCGTCACTATCTAAGTTCTTAGTTCTATTCAAATTAGGCCAATTTGTTACGATTGAGTCCTTTGTCCAAAAATTTTAGTTTATCCACATCTCCACCAACCAACCTCCTTAAGAGTTTAGCTACACATGTTCAAAGTTAAAAAAATAAACATAATAAGGGAAAACAAAGCATCCATGAAAGTAAAGCTTGAGAAAAATGTGAAAGTTGAGATTTTTATACAAGAAAACTTAGCACGAAACCAAAAGCATTTAATAAAGAAATCTAAATCAAGAAACATAAAAGGAACAAACTTTAACAGATTTGAAGTAAAATAAACTGAAATACATTAAATTAATGCTTAAAGATTCTTGAAAGCAAGGTACATGGACTGGAAATGTAAATAAACCATAGTTACAGTTTTAACTAGCTTAACTAACATAAAAAACATCAAGAACAATAAGTAAATGCAAAAAAATATACTCTAATCTAAGGTAGAATAAGAGAAAAATAAAAACCCTAGAAAAGTACAGAGAAAAACTAAAGAAAACCTAGAGAAAACTAAACCTAAAACTAAGCTAAATGTGTGTCTCTCCTCCTCAACAATTTTTGGCCATTTTGAAGGGTGTTCTAATGACTTTTTGATGCCAAAATTGCCCCTACATGGGACTTGTGTGATTGGTGAGTCAGGTAAACAAAGGTTGCCTTTTTTGTCCAAGTTTGTCCTTTTGACGAAGATGATATCGTGATACCTAGAAGAGGAATCGTGATATCTCAGGCAGTATTTAATTTGAGGGTCTTCCTTAAGAAGTGGGTATTGCAATACCCAAGGGGGATGTCGTGATACCATTAAAGGGTCTCCTTGGTCTTCTATATTGTCGGAGGTATTGCGATACGTCCCTACATCACTTAAACACACATTAGACCTCACAATGGCACTATCAGCCAATTTGGGTAAAAAAAAAGACAAAAACGAGAGATTTTCACTTATTACATGAAAAAAATAAAAATACGAAAATAACAAAAAAACTAAGCTAAAAACTCTATTTTGCTCGAGAAAAAGTTCTTTAAGTGTGTCGAAAAAGCCTAATTTGCCACATCGATTTGTGGCAGATTAGTAGTGATAGACTTCATCTCATCCGTCGATGTAAAGTTAGTTAGATCATTGGATTTGGGGGAGCTCAATTATAAATAGGGAGTCTCCCCCTCAGTTGTAAATGATCTATTGTATCCATTGTATTCCATTCTTTTGTAGTGAATACTAAATTGAAAGCATTTACTCAAACACCTCTCGTGCATTGTTTTTCTATGACTATTCTGTTCTTATAAGCATTCTTTTGGCTTGAGTTGTTTCTGCTATATAAATTGGTTTCTTGGAGGAATTCTGCAAGAATCCTCACTTTATGGGAGTTAGGCTGACTTAGTCGCATTTAAAAACAAATGAATCACTTAAGGCCGCACGGATCACGAGACTGAAGGTTTAGTCTTGTGATAATAGCAGGTGGTATCAATTTATGGGTTTATCATCTACTTCTTTAGCTAATTTTTTGTTGGCTTAAATATGGTTTCTACTACTGTTACTTTCGAAAGCGCTGCAAATACTTTTAGTGGCGCTAAAAAGCGCCGCTAAAGGCCTAAAAAACGCCGCTAAAAACCTATTTTGGTGTAGTGGATGCAGATTCATTAAATTTCTCTAAATATGGTGTTGAATATGTTCATGGGATTCCCTTTGTATCGAACAAAGGATGGAAAGAAAGAATATTGAAGAGGCCCCCAAGCTTTTAGTTTTTTTTTTTTNTTTTAGAGTAAAGGATCTAGTAAGAGATATTGCTTAAAATGGAATTTGAAGATAATCAAATGTAGAGTGCCACATCTATCATTGTGGTGACTAAAACGATCAAGCAAATTTAATTACTAGAAAGAAACCAACAATTATTAATTTTGGCAAGCATAATCTAATATGCTAGATCATGCTACCATACAAACCTAATATGAAGATTTAGGGTGAAATATAATCAAACATGAAATTAGGTTACAATCTTTAAGTCAAAATATCAAAATAGGAAAGTAAATCTCGAGATTTTGGGCAACCCTTGGAGCATTAAATTTGAAACTAACCTCACTCTTGAGACTTGGAGTACAAGTCTATATACTTGTTCATCAATCTGCAAAAATGGACCAAAACTTTGAATAAGTCTTGAGACTTGAATTTAAAAGTACAAAAAAATACCATTTAAGGCCATTCTAACATACTCCTAATTGTTTCTAAACATGTTTGTCAAACATACAATCAAAACTATGCAAACATATTAGGGATACTAAAATAAGTCTAAATCATGAAATTACATAATAAAAAACACATTAAATCAAAAATTGAGCATATGAGTAAAATACAACAACTTAATATCAATTGTGTAACATGGAAATATCAACAAAAACCCATTACAAAGATACCCAAAATAGCCTCAAAGTACCAACATATACTAAAATGCTTTAGAACAAGGTTTAAACTGAAAAACTTCAACAAAGGCAATAGTCAACAAAAAGTAAAAAGCTTTATAATATCAAAGAATGTATCTAAAATTTTTTGTTAAATATGAATCTAATTTTAAAAACCTCAACGAATCTAAATATCTATATACTAAACAAGAACATCCGTACTCTTCACTTTTCGTTAAACTCAATAATGCTAAACGAAAACCAATAACTTCATTTATGATCATAAGTCGAAAAGCATATTAAATAGCTCAAATCAAGTTAAAAACACGATTGAATATGTATGTAATCAACAGCATCCACAAGATAAACACACCATAAGTCATCAACGTTCTCATCTCAAGATCTATAAGTTTATACAAATTCAAATATATTTGAACTTTTAATATATCAAATTCATAACTCCAAGGTTAGCACTATAAAATCCATTGTTATGTCTTTGAACTCTATGACATTCAATCCCAACAAGAGAATGGAGAAAAGAAAAGATGGTGATGTGGGGTATGCATCAGCAGCAGCCAGGGCTGCCAACTCTTTTCCCACTTGCCCAGTGGGGTAGTCGGCAATGGTCATATATTATGCCACGTGTAACCTAATATTTCCAATAAAAAACTATAAATAGTTTCTTGACTTTTCTTTAATATTTCGTCTTCATTTGGGCTCTTCCTTTTTTTCCATCTTCGGCTACCGGTATTCTTCGCTGACTTCACCTCCACGCTCCCTTTTAGCGCGTCTCTCCACGCTCCATCTCTTTTCTCCCTTTTGATTTTTTTATTCCCGTATCCACAATAGAAAGACACCCACACCACACACGTATATACTGCGTTCATAAGAGAATTGCTTAAGTAAAAACATATCAGTTACTTCCTTAAAGGTTTAAATTCAAGTAAATTCTATAAGTGAATAATTCTAAACCACAAGACCAATCACGAAACTCCTTTTACAGGTTAATTAGACATTATCATGAGTATATAAGCGTTTTTTATCTTTTAAAATTAAATTATTTATTTTAATATTAAAAGTTATTAAAATTAAACTATAATTATTAAAGTAAAATCTAATATTGCATTACAAAAAGTTAATCATGTAAATTTCTAACTTTAAACTGACGAACAAGTTGATTTGGATTACAATCCCACTATTTTCAATTTTTTATCAAGCTAAATTTCCCAAAAAAAGAAAAGAAAATCCTTATTTAAAGTCTTCACTTTTGATCAAAATTACCTAGAAAGAATAATTTTATGGTAATTATTATGTTGTGAGAGTGGATCTTTTCTCATAATGTAGTTTTAAATGTGGCCCATGTCTCATTTCTTTTATTTTAAATAACAATAAAACTAGTAAAGAAGAAAAAGAAATAAAACATAAGAGGGGAAGTCAGAATTGAATAGGAGGGGCTAAAAATGTGTGGCAGAGGCAAAGGTTGATGAGATTGAGAGTGAGTTAGTAGTAGGGAATAGGGATAGCAAATGGTTCCTTCTCAATCCATACAAAGTAGCTATAACCCACTTTTTGCTCCTTTCATTAGGGAGGAATGTGTTTTTGTCAACCTTCTTTATAAAGCGGCGATCAAATCTAAGTCTTGTCCACCAGCTTCGAACCTTCTTTTTTGAAGGGGCGACCGCCTAACCCTCCCCTCCTTGGTATGAATTTTTTATGTTATATATATGTGTAACTCAAAGCAACGTGAAAGAGACGTCACGAAATGAAACCCTGAAATTCCAAAAACCAAATGTTTTAAGATCTGTTTGGTTCTCGATGTGGGATCATGAATTTAGAAACTTGCACTGCCCTACAGACCACACCTGCAGTAGGGTTTCATTATCAGCAGCAGATCCGTGTTCATACATGAGGTTGAACTTCACTGACTCTTTACAAAGTCCCATCGGCTATGGTCGCTCACTTGAAAAAGCCCTTGCTTTTTCACATTCATCGTCCTCTCAACCACCGTTTTC
>CM025254.1:30686221-30704043 GCA_013677275.1 Gossypium schwendimanii | reverse complement strand
CGTTCTTTGGATTCCAGATTTGACTACATTGTGGTAGCCATTGAAGAATCAAAGGACTTGAGTACCATGCCCATTGATGAACTCACAGGCTCGTTGAAAGCCCATGAAGAAAGATTAATTTAATTATGTGCCAACAATGTCTCCCTTAAATTAAACAAGAAGAAGAAGGAAGTAGCTCTAGATCAAGCACTCCAGTCAAAGTTATCTCTAAATAAGAATAAGGGAGATTTTAAAAATCAAAGAGGGAGAGATCGTGGTCGTGGAAGAGAAAAAAACTTTAAAAGAAGAGGCTCAAATTCTCGTGGAAGAGGTGAAGATGCAAGCACGGAGAATGGATGGAAAAAAGCCAACCAAAATCAGAATTTTAGAGGTTCATAAAGAGGACGTGGACGTGGAAATCAAAGAGGAAGAGGTCGTGGCTATTTGAAATGTTATCATTGTCACAAACTTGGTCATTTGGCGAGTGAATGTTGGTACAAGAAAGAAGAGAAAGATGAAGCTAATATAGTCCAAAATGATCAAGAGGAAAAGCAAGAAACTTTGTTGCTCATGTCTCCTGGTGGAGAGATTGATGATATCTGGTACATAGACAGTGGTGCTAGCAAGCATATGGCAGGTAACAAAAATTTATTCTCGAAGTTATTTGAATCTAATTGTGGAGAAGTAAAAGTAAGAGATGGCAAAGCTTATAAAGTTAGCGGTATTAGTGAGTTGGAGTTCAAAACAAAGCAAGGAAGGGTTGAGAAAATGTCTGAAGTTTATTTTGTTCTTGGTCTTAAAAATAATCTGCTTAGCATTGGGCATCTCTTGAAGAAGGGGTATGATATTCATTTCCGTGACATGGATTGTTACTTGTCAAAGAAAAATCAGGTTGTTGCTAGAGTTAGAGTAGCATCAAATAATCTTTTCTCTCTCACCCTTCAAAATCAAAAGATGTCTTGCTTTATTGGTGCTCATAAAAGAGTTTCAAAGTTACGGCATGATATATATGGACATTTGAACTATGGAAATTTAGAGATGCTTTCAAGGAAGATGATGGTCAGAGGTTTACCAAAGATCGATCGACTTGATGATGTTTGTGAAACTTGTCATCTTGGAAAGCAACACAAAATTACTTTTCCTTCTCAATCCTCGTGGAAAGCAAGAAGACCATTGTAACTTATTCACTCAGAGCTTTGTAGTCCAATGAGAGGTAATCGTTACTTTATCTCTTTCATTGATGATTACTCAAGAAAATTATAGGTGTATTGTGTCAAAGAAAAATCAGAGGCTTTTCAGAGTTTCAAAGATTTCAAGGCAGAAGTGGAGAACTTTACTGGGATGAAAATTAACACCTTGCAGACAGATCGTGGAGGTGAATATTTTTCAAAAGAACTTGAGAAATATTGTAAAGACAGTGGCATTTGGCATGAAATGACAGTCCGTCATACACTTCAGCAAAATAGTGTGTGTGAAAGAAAGAACAGAACAATTATAGAAATGGCTAGATGTCGTCTTAAGAAGAAGAGGTTATCAAGAAGATTTTGGGCTGAAGTTGTTTCGTGTGCAATTTATCTTATCAACAGATCGCTGATAAGAAGCTTGGAGAATTGCACGCCACATGAAGCGTGGTATGGTACAAAGCGTAGTGGTCATCATCTTAGAGTATTTGGAAGTGTTGCTTACTCTCATATTCTAGATGCAATGAGAAACAAGTTGGATACAAGTCAAAGAAATGCATTTTCATCGGCTATAGTGAAAGAAGTAAGGCATACAAGTTGTTCAATCCGGTAACAAAGAAGATTGTGATAAGCCGAGATGTTCGGTTTGATGAAAATTCCATGTTTGAAGATATAGAAGTTGAAAAGGAGAATTTGCCAATTTTTCCTTTGAACTAGAAGAAGAAGAAAATGTAATAATTGAGAATGCTGAATATGATGCTCAAGCAGGAAATCCTTCTGCTTCCCCAAGTTCTTCATCAAATTCTTCTTCATCTAGCCCAATTTGAAAAACGAGAAGTATCCAAAAGTTATATGATGTAACTGAAGAAGTTGTGCAAAATGATGTTGTATTCTTTGCCTTCTTTGCAGGAGAAGATCCAATTTCTTTTGATGATGCATATCAAGAAGAAATATGGAGGAAAGCCATGAAAGAAGAGATTTGCTCAATTGAAAACAATGATACATGGGAGCTCATAGATTTGCCACCACACAAGAATTCTATTGGAATCACATGGGTGTACAAGATAAAGATGAATCCAAATGGCTCTATCAACAAGTACAATGCAAGACTGGTTGCAAAAGGATACAAGAAAAAGGAAGGAGAAGATTTTATAGAAGTATTTGCTCCAGTTTCAAGACTTGAGACAGTTCGTGTAACATCCCGAATTTTGGGCCTAGAAGAAATAGGTTTTGAACAAGGGAATAGTTAGGAGATTGCACATAAATATTTAGTTGTGCAAAGAAGTGACATAAATGAATGTCTGCTTCAATGGTTAAGTGATTTAGGAGTATTTGGAAGTGTCTGAGAAGTCAGGGGTTCAAGTCTTAGCTTTTGCAAAATTTTTAGTTTTACTTTTAAATGAATCTGGACACTGGCATATAGGCCTTATAAATAATAGTGTTTGTTTTATGACACAAAAAGAGCTTGTAGTCTAGTGGCAAGGTGGCGTGTTGTGTAACTGTGAGGCTTGAGGTTCAAGTCCTAGATTGCTCATGGGAGTATTTATTTTGCTGCTTAAGCTGGGTAGGTGGTGGAGCTGGAATAGAACACTGCTAAATGGAGTTTGAACTGGTCATAGAGGGAGTTGAGGAGAAATAGGTAGAGTGAAGTCAATGAGGGATAATGGGAGAGATTTGGGGATGAAATCAAGGAATTTGATTTGGGAGGGTGGTTGTGCCGAATTTGATCATTTATCACTTAAGGTATTCGATTTTGATGTTTTTGGAGTTTCTCTTTTAGGCTGCTTCAATTTCTGTGAGTTTCGAGTTTCACGTTTTAGTTTTAGTGCTGAATTTTGCCAAGTACTGGAAGTTACTCTCAGGTTTGCTCATTTATTTCATTTTCTTCTCTTTACTTTTCTTTTTTCCTTTTTTTTTGTTGTGGTAGAATCCCCTTCTTGTCGAATCCCTTTTCTCTTCACTCTTCTCTTCTCTTCTCCAACGGGCCGAATCACTTTTCTCTCCTCTTCTTTTTCTTTGGCCGAATGTCCTTCTCACTCTGTCTTTGATTTCCATCTCTTATTATTTTCTTTTTGATCGAGAGCTATTTCTTTTCCCTTATTGATTGTGGCTCAGCCAATTGTCGCCATTCCATTCTCTGACAATTCGAATTCCTTTAGGAGGGAAGGAATATTCAAGTGTTTCCAAGTCGTCAAAATCTTCCTCTCCTCTCTCGATCTAAGGCAGATATTCGTCAAGAAGATTTTTGTCAACCTTCGTCAGTGGTATAAGTGGGCTAAGCCATTTTTGTTAGTTGAGATTTTGGGTGTTCGTGGATCTAGGTGAGTCTTCACAATCAGGTGTGTAATCACCCACTGCAACCGTAGATTGGCGAAAAGCCAAAAAGTTGTTAACATGGTGTTTGAGTCCACACGGGCATGCGATCGCTCGAGTGGTAAGCCCAACATGTGATTTGTAGGCAAATGACAGAAATACCTCTGACAGGTAAAATGATCGAAATACCCTTATAGGGTAAAATGACCAAAATACCCTCAAAGGGTAAAATGACCGAAATGCTCTCGAAGGGTAAAATGATCGAAATACCCTCAAAGGGTAAAATAACTGAAATACCCTCGAAGGGTAAAATGACCAAAATGTCCTTAAAGGGTAAAATGAGCAAAATATCCTCAATGGGTAAAATGATCAAAATACCCCCAAAGGGTAAAATGACTGAAATGCCCTTGAAGGGTAAAATAACCAAAATACCCTCGAAGGGTAAAATGACCAAAATACCCTCGAAGGGTAAAATAACCGAAATACCCTCGAAGGGTAAAATGATCGAAATACCCTTGAAGGGTAAAATGACCAAAATATTCTCGATGGGTAAAATGACTAAAATGCCCCCGAAAGGTAAAATGATCGAAATACCCCTACAAGGTAAAATGATCAAAATACCCTCGAAAAGTTAAATGACCAAAATACCCTCGATGGGTAAAATGACCGAAATACCCTCAAAGGGTGAAATAACTGAAATACCTCTCGAATGGTAAAATGATCAAATTACCTGCATAGGGTAAAATGACTGAAATACCCCGAAGGGTGAAATGATCAAAATATCCCAAAGGGTGAAATGACCGAAATACGCCCGAAGAGTGAAATGACCGAAATACCCCCATAGGATAAAATGATCGAATTACCCCCATAGAATAAAATGATCGAATTACCCCCATAGGATAAAATGACCAAAATACCCCTATAGGGTAAAATTACTATCATACCCCTAGGAGATGAGATGATTGTATGGCCTTATGTTATGTATGACTATTTTGTTCTATGATATGGGGCTAGGATACTATTATGGAGGAAGTATATTGTTACTTGCAGCTTTGCTGCGATTCTATTACTGGCAGCTTTGTGCGATATTGATGTGTTGGCTGGGTGGGTCGATTTTATCCCCACATAGTGTGTTGGCTGAATTGGGATGGGTTGCATCATTGCAAGGTACTGATACTGTTTAGGGCTAAGGCCCACATTGTTACTATATTGGGCTAAGACCCACATTGTTACTATTTTGGGCTAAGGCCCACATTGTTGCTGTATTGGGCTAATGCCCACGTTGTTGTTGTATTGGGCTAAGGCCCACATTGTACTGTTACTGAATAGGGCTTAGGTCGAGATTGTCACTACTTGTTTGTTGATTGACTGATAGGGAATTGCACACTAAGTTTCGTAAACTCACTCTTTCCTTTCAACCGTGCAGGTAATCCTCAGTCCTAGGTGATTTGGTGCTACGAGGGACTTGGAGGTGGCCACACAACTGCAGCTGATTTGCAGTTGTTTTTTTAATTTAAATTAAATGTTGGGTTTGTTTTTGTAATAAGGCCTTTAAGTTTGTTTAAATTTTTAATTGGGCTTTCGCTTACTTATTTTAAACTGCTAGTTTAGGAGAAAATGAATTTTTAAAATAATTATTATTTTCAAAGACACGAGTTTTTAACAATAGAGTTTAAAAAGCTTTTGTGATTTTAGACGAACTTATTAAATCAATATCAGATAACAAGATAAACGTTTTGACTAGTTAATTGGTTAATTAATAATAAAAGGGTTTTTTTATATACTTAGAAACAAATTTTTACCAACGAGTTCAATTTTCGAAAGACACTTCAATGTAGCACGCCAGATTCAACCATAACGTCTAGGCCAGATTTTGGGTGTTACAGTTCAGTTACTTATTTCTCTTGCTGCCTAAAATAATTGGAAAATGTTCCAAATGGACGTAAAATTTACGTTTTTGAATGGTGTTCGCAATGAAGAAGTCTATGTTGATCAACCACCAAGGTTTGTCAAAAAATGAGAAGAAGACAAAGTTTACAAGTTGAAGAAAGATTTGTACGGGTTGACGCAATCACTCCGAGCTTGGTACAGCCGCATCAATTTTTATTTTCAGAAGTGTGGATTCCAGAAATGTCCATATGAGCATACTCTCTAAATCAAAAGCAATTCTCAAGGAAGATTCATGGTTGTAAGTCTCTACGTTGATGATCTTATTTTCACAAGAAATGATGTGAAGATGTTGAAAGAATTTCAGCACTCAATGATGGCAGAACTTAAGATGACAGATTTGGGAGAACTTCATCATTTTCTTGGCATTGAAGTTTATCAATCCGAGAAAGGAATTTTCATTTCATAAGAGAGCTACGCAAAGGAAGTTCTAAAAAAGTTCAAGATGGAAAATTCTAATCCAGTCTCTACTCCATGCATCACAAGTCTAAAGTTATCTAAAGAGGGTGAAGAAAAACTTGACAATTCCACCATATTCAAAAGTCTGGTTGGGAAGTTGATGTATCTGACTTCGACAAGGCCTGACATCGTGTATGTTATTAGCTTGGTGAGTAGATTCATGGAGAAACCTTATTCCAATCACTGGGAGACTGCCAAGAGAATATTGAGATATGTGAAGGGAACCATTGATTATGGAATTTTCTATAAAACTAATACAGTAGTTGATCTCATTGGTTATACGGATAGTGATTTAGCAGGACACATTGATGATAGCAGAAGCACTTCTATTTATGTTTTTCACCTTAGTAGTGGTGCAGTTTCATAGAGCTCAAAGAAACAATCAGTTGTCACACTTTCGACTACAGAAGCTGAATATATCACTGCATCTTATGCAGGATGTCAATTGATTTGGTTACGTGAAATTTTAGAGAGTCTTAAGCAGAAGTAGAATAAGTCTACAATTTTGTTTTGTGACAATAGTTCTACCATTTCGGTCACAAAGGATCCAGCTCTTCATAAAAGGACAAAACATATTTGCATTCAGTATCACTTCTTTAGGGAACTGGTGAATAATGGTGATGTTCAAGTTGAATATTGCAAAACGAAAGATTAGATGGCTGATATCTTCACAAAGTCACTCAGTGGACAGGTCTCCAAGAAAAATGTTGAAAGGTTGGGAGTTCGAAGCAAGTTTAATTTAAGAGAGGCATTGTTGGCACATAATTAAATTAATCTTGCACAAAACAAATTATGAAGAGTTAGAAATGTGAAGAAACTTGAAGATGAAGAGTTAGAAATGTGAAGAGACTTGAAGATGAAGAGTTACACACATGCATAAATAGTCACAACTCCTATAGCATTTAAGTGATGTAGATGAATAGCCACAACTCCTATAACATTTAAGTGATGTAGATGAATAGTCACTTACAACTCCTATATAAAGAGTTGTATGTGATGAAGCATAAGTAGAGTATGAAATAAAAAGAAAAGTTTGTTAGAAAAGGTGTTTCTCTCTTCTATAAAAAATTTATTTCTCTTCTACATTATATTCTTCATCGTTTTCTTTGTTTTATTTCTCCAAATATTAATTAATCTTCTACAGGTAATGCTGGAGTAAAGTCGTATTTATAATTATGGTTGTTTCTCGTGATCTTGGATAGACATATTAGTCAAAATTTCAAGACCAGCAAAGGATGATAAAACATTTCTAAGCGACCATAGGGCCTTGGATGGATTGTTCGCCTAGCACATAATGTTGGTCTTATTATCACATTCTGTGACAAGTCCCCATTTCAAAGTGCCGAAAGATAGAATGGCTTCTTTGGCTTCAAAAAGCTTAGCCAACATTAGACCAACAACCCTAACAACTTTTGAAAAATAATCACAAGTGTCTTACCATTTCCATTCCATAGGATGCCACTAGTAACCTAAAGGCCCATAACAATTTCATCAAAGTTAAAACTTGAGGAATCTAAGCTTCAGAGAGAGCCACATCTTCAGCCTCTTTGGAAAACAAAAACCCTTCCAAATCCCCAAATAAACCAGTTGTTGAAAATGAAGCTTTTTATCATCTAGCACTCGCTGACAACTCAGTAAAAACACAAAAACTTAAAAAGGGATGAAGAATAAACTGAGATAAATGAATCTCATATCAAAATTACTTATCGTTGAATAATCTCAAATAGTGTATTTATACAAGTCTTAAGAGCTTAACTACTAACAACAGAAAGTTAACAATATATAAAACCGAAAACTAATCTTGAACTGACTCCGTAAGTAACAATTAAATCTTGAAGTGACTCCTAATCAATTCCTTATCATTCCCTATCTTCCCAAACTTTGAGGTGTTAGATCTAATGGCCTAAGTATATTCTTTGTATACTTGAATTTTTCAAACAAATTATTTAATAAAATATCTATGGGTACGCAAAGCAAAATGGAAGAAAATATTGACTCACTGATTATCTAACATTTAACAAATACTAAACGGTATTACATGGTTGATCATAATACGGAAAGACTACTTGTATTAGCAAATAATCTAAATACATCATTAGTCTAATAAAAAATGAGTAAGCCAATTAAAATATTAATATGTCATCTTATCAAGTCCAATTGAGGAGATACTTTGTCATAAGCATTAGTGCAGATGACTCCCACAAAATAAAGACATAAATGTGACTAACTCAACTGACAATACATCGAACAGGACTCAAGTAGAATAGATCATATATTCATTTATGGATTTATTCACTTGTAACGTTCATAGTGTGACATACCTTAATCCTAAGTGGATGATGAATTATATATACGTGACCCGTATATTTTGATGTAAGTAAAAGCTTGAGTTCAAATAGGTAAGGAACCAAAAGTTAGTGTGTTAAGTATACGACTTCTGTAGTATATGAAACACCCCGAATGTGGCTTATCCGAATAGAAGGCGCACAGACGTGAAGTTGTCTGTTCTGGCAAACTTTGGTAGTTAGTCTACCAATTTATAAGCTTTTGACGAACAAAAATTTTGGCGAATTGAGTATCTACCCATGAAAGTATATCAAGGTTTAGTTCTTGACGTGTTCTTTCATAAAAGAAAGAATTAGACAAAAGAAAGTAAGGCTTATGTAGGTTACCCTCAAAAGGTATAGTATGCCTAGTTTGTTCAAGCACTTTGAAGAACAGGTGGTAACTAGATCTGGTTAGAAACCAATTGAACTGACTAGTCAAATAGCTTATGGATAGGACTCTCATTTATGTTTCTTCTGAAATCTATAGGCCATTAGGAAGGAGAAATTCTAAAATTTCATGACACTTGTCAAGTTCCACTAAGTAGGGTGAGGTTATATATATGTGTGTGAAGGGTTCTAAGAAAGGTTCTTCTTTTCTTCAACATTACTTTCTAGTTCTTTTTTTAAAGTTTAAATATCATCTCTACCACATTAAACTGGAAGCTAAGGATTATTGGGAATAAACAAAGAATGTTTCATCTCTTGGTAAGTCTAATAACTTTGCATGTTAAAATAGAGGATGCTATAAAGTAAATGGGCGTTGATACTGTTAGTTCGCGAAAAATGTTCAGAATTGAGGACTTTGACCTACAATAAGGTGAGTCTCAAATGAGTCCCTAACATCGACTCCTACAAATCCTTCTAGATAGTTCTAATGTGATAGATGTTCCAGAAATGGTGTATGAATACTTGTCTGACTGTTGAAAATATGTATGTAATCTTGGTATAGTATCCTTATGAGTCGAGTATGTGATGAATTGTATGTATGGGTGCATGTGGCACTGTGATGTACTGTATGTGGGTGTGTATGTACCCGCGCGTTTAGGATGTATACTAAGATACATAATCGTGTTGATGCATATGAAACGTGTTTTGAAGTATGATTTGGTTAAGAAAATGAGTTTAGCATACCTAAATATGTACGTACTTTAGATATACGATTTGTGTTTAAAAAGGTTATGTGATGTGAATTTTGACACCGTAGTGGTATTCGATGAAGTTCGTTAGTACAACAAGTACGAATTTTAATACGACTGATCTGAAGAAAGTCCACATCCATGACACATTCTGAAAAGGGACGGATAAGCTGAATTTGTCAATTGGGGTATTTCTGCGTGTCCCAAGGCAATAAGGAGCAAACCTCACGCGATGTTAGTTTAGGCAAATCCATATCGTAAACATGGAAATTCATAGGGTGCTTGAGTGGCATTCTGTTAGCCTTTGTGGTGTATTCTAATTTGGCCTTTGTGGTGTTTTCTAATTTGATCCTTATGGAAATCTGTTAGCCTTTGTGGCGTATTTTGCTTGCCCTTGTGGCGTATACTGATAATTCTATGATAATGATATGATCTGTTTGAATTTATTTTGGTTTGAATAGTTCTATGATACAATTGAATGAATCTATGTGTTCAAAGAGGTTATCCACCATGAGCATCTGTCAGTTTTGAATATGAACGTATTTTCAGCAATAAGAGATATTCAAATATTCACCGGTCTAATATTTTTGGTGATATGTACGGTTGGGAAATCTTAGTTGTTAGTATCTGCCATATCTAAATAGCATCATGTTTCGACTTTGGAATTATCTAATATTTACACCATTTGTCTATTTGAGTATCATTGTGCTTTGTGACAAGAGTTGTAAGGAATATTTCTGAGTGATCTATTAGTTCATTATCTGTATAAGTTGTGTAGGATATTGAAATAGATAATGATTTGGTTGGTATACTGATGGTAATCAAATCCATGTGGGTATTTACCAAAAGTGTAAATATTCGCTTGTGAACAATGTCTGTGAATATCTATTTTGGGCTAATCGTTGTAAGTTGTTTGACTAGAGAAGAAGAGGTAATATCATTTGGTATGATCTAAAGTCCACCAATGAGTCAAGTTAAGGATGATTCGTTAAGAAAAGTAAGTGGTGTCTAAGTATGTAATTACATAACTGACGATAGGAAGGTATTTGCCAAAGACAAATGGGAAAATCCAAATATTCAAGATAAAGAATTCAACCAGAAAGGTTAAAAGGTATGTTGTGTCTAAACTCACTAAGTTCCTCTGAACTTACAAATGCTATGTTTATGTTTTAGGTATTGCTTTGTAAGTGGGTTCGCTAGGAGGGACAACGCCATGAATGAGCCAAAGAAGCAACGAATAGGGATACTATACATACAGTGAACATTTTTGGAAAACTGGCGTCTAGTAAACACTTCTTTATACTTCTTTAATAGTGATCTTTTTTTATAAAATTTTAGGAAATATGTGCAGCAGCCCACTCGATGGAATCTCCGTAATTGGTTATTGTTTGGCATATAGATGGAAATTAAGGATAGATTTGAGTAAGTAAAATATTTGTACTGGCTAAGTATAAAATTCTGTGTAATTCTTCATTCGGCGGCCTTCTAGTTTTGGCGAGCTCTAGGTTTGGCGAACTCTTCTGTTAAGTATTAGCCCACCCAAATGCTTTGGGTGAACTCATTAAGTTTGCAATTGTTTAGATTTGTTTATTATTTTAATGTATAATGATTTGGTTAGTCAATTTGATATTTAATTAGAACAGAACTAGACTATTGTAGATGGTAAGACCTAAATTTTGTTAAATGTACTTAATCATGGGAATGAAGAGTGTTAGTGGAATTATCTGGTTTTTCAACTAATCATTGTCTCTGTTGCTTAAGTGTATAAAGATAGCGATGGTCTTTCTGAAAACCTTTATGTCTTCTTCTTCTTTTTTGATTTCCTCTTAAAGTTTCTGAAAACCTAAGTTTAGAAAACTTCGTCAAAGTGAAGGTTCACAGTATCTAGTTAACTTCCACATTAGTACTAGCTCACTGGTAATTACTGATGAACCCTTATGTTATCATTGAAGTCATTTACGTCTTTTTAGTATTATATGCATATATAACAGAATGGTGTGAGAGGAAGGAAACTTTCTATTTCTGGATTTTGTGCTATCGGTTCTTGCATGTATGTTAAGATTTGATATATTGATAATCTGATATGTTAAATTATCTTTCTTTAGCTCAAGAAGCTAACGAGGGTCCAAGCGATAAAAGCAAAGGACCTACTTTATAGACTTGTTCTAAAATTTCTGGTGAGTTCCTTCTTACTTTCATGTGTTGTAAAATTCTTTGTTATATAATTCGTGTAATGTATGTACTCCTCCTTTATAATGTATGAATGGTGTATGTGTGGTTAATGGTCATTCAGTGTCATCAGTTTGAGTTCAATTTGTCTGTGAAATGAAGTGAGCACCATCCTTCATGTCTAAGCCACTACCATCTGCTTTGGATATGCGAAATATGATCTGGTATGTGGTGATGGAGAAGAGGAGATATGTTTGTGTAGCCTCCGATAAGGCAACTATTTTGCAAATCTGAGTAGCATATCACGAAAAAACATGCTAATCAGAATGAAAATGATATGAGGAGTTAAGGGGAGTATGTTTGTGAATGAGAATGTATGATATTCTTCTGATTCTGAATTCTGGGTATGTGGTTGGCAGGAAGGCGGGTTGTCTGGGTTGTGTTAAGTAAGTTGGCGTACTAAATTTGTCTATATTCTGTATATGTTATTGGGCATATTGTGACTATCTTGTGTAAGCCCCTCTAAAAGGTTTAGTTGTATTGTAAGTAAAGATATGTATAATGTCTCTTTTGAACTCACTAATTTTGTATGAACTTACTCGGTTATCTTTTCCTTCTCAGACTTGCTAACTGAAGGAAGATTATTTGTTAAAAGGACTACACCAGAGTGTTGCTGCTATTGTAAGCTAACAATTTTATTCTATATCATGCATGACTATTAGGAGTGGCGTATATTTGTATTTTGGAAGTGATCTGTATTAAGAACTTCTATTTTGGCAATACTTTGTTTTTACAGGATTTTATTTAAATATTAATACTTGGATTTGAATTATTATATTTTGTTCAATGAAATTTACTTAATAAAAACTTATATGCCAAGTTGTTTGTACGTTATCTTAAACTACTAGTGATGGCAATCAACTATATTAACCAGCAACCATTGTATGTTTTATATCTATAACTTTGTACAATTTTATAAAGCTTCCACCAAATGCTTTGAAGTTGGTCTGATTTTAGTTGTGACACATCATACTCGGATCCAATTATCGGGTCAGGTTGGCGTGCTACAATATGTTTAAAGTCATGAGCTCAAGTTGACTATTTTAAAATTTTGCTAAGTTATGTGAAGTAACACCCAAGATTCAGATCCTGTGAAATGGGGTCGGGTTGAGGGTGTTACAAGTTGGTATCAAAGCTTTAGATTGAGCCAATCTTTTGGCAGATAAGTGAGTCAGCTCTATATGCATAGTACATCGAGCCTGTCTCAGTCCCTAAGGAATGTTGAAATTTATACTTGTATGAAAGATGTTTGTTATGTTAGTAAGTATTAAGGTGATAAGAAAGACAGTGGAGGAATAAAAAGAATGATTCATTAGAAGGATTTGAAGGATATTACAAAAAGAGAAAAATACAAGACAGAATGAAAAGAGAGTTTTAGTCTCCTCTATCGATACATTAGTTTGTGGCCTCTATAAGGATATTTTCTGTGGGAGGATGATCTTCAAGATCTTGTTCCGCATCTATTGAGTCATCTTCATTGTCTTCAACTTTGGGCATGGTAGGAATGAAAAAGTCAACTGATTGTTTCCATTCTTTCTTAAAGGTTTCCCAATCTTCATCCTCAGAATGGTAAACATTAAAGTTCAGTGACTCGGTAGAGATTTCCCTAAAGCATTTGAATTCTGTCCAACTGAGATCAAGAGGACCAGCAGCCACTTGGGTCTTCAGAACCAGGTTAGACCTCCATTTTGGCAAAGCCTCATTAAGGTTCCTCGTTGGATTGGCGTAGACTTTGGTAGAGATGTCCTCCTGATATTTTCTAAAAGCTTCCTCGTTAGATTGGCGCAGACTTTCCAACTCTGTTGTATGGCGTTCTTCCTGAGCTTTGAGTTTTTCCTTCCAAGTGGATTATTTTTCCTTCAGTAGATTGACTTCCTTCTTTGATTGCTCGCACTCAGTCTGTGCCTATTTATATTTACCCTTCAAAGTCGTGACACGAACATCAGACCTTTCAATCAAGTTGTTAGATTCTTGATAATCTTGGCGTAGTTTAGTCATAGAGTCCTCATCAGTTTTCACAACTTTCCCCAGATTTAAAATCTTATCATTGTATTGATTACTGCATCTTGGAGGGCCCAACTCCAAAGTCCATGCTCTACAGATAAGACTTGTGAAGCCTTTTCCAAAAGGGAAAATAGAGACTCATCAGGATTAAAAGAAAAGTAAGAGGTAAGAGCCTTTTTTAACTGTTAGGGCACTGAGTTTTGTTGCTGCTAAAAAATTGCACTTAAGGAGACAGAAGGTGGTTCTAACTTCCATAGGTCACGCCATGGAAAAAATCATTCTGCTTCACCAGAAGGAGCATCTTGTGGTAGATTGCCAAGAGAAACTACTGATTGAATTAGTGCTATTGCTTTTGTTAGATTCTCTGTCAACAGAGGATCATAAATATGAATTGAGGAGTCTACTTTGTGGACGGGCTCCATTGGTGGTATTGGAAATTTAGGTAAGGCAGAAACTAAAGAAGTGGGAGTGACTGTAAGGGCAAACTATTTTTCGGATCTATCTTGTGTCAAGGAAGGACATTCACTACTTTCGATCTTTTGGGTATGTTCTTCCAATCTGGGCCTCTAATTAGTTTTCTTTGTTGTTATTTTTCTTGACAGAGCAACAATAGTCTTTTCCTTTGTTTGAGCTTCATTAAGAATGGTTGTAATGCCCATGCTCTAAGCTGAGGCAAGCGCAATGCGTAAATGTGAGGAAGACCCTACACCAGCAACATGAGAATTAGTATTGTCTGAAGAGGAAGTAGAAGTTGTAACAGGATTACTTAAATTTTTCCAGTTGCATGGCCGAAGACCACAAATGCTATAAAAGTAGAAAGTAGGTTCTCTTATACCCCCTACTAATACATGTGCCAATTCATCATCTGCATTGTAAGGCCAAACAATAGAAGCAGAAGACATGCTGAAATCATCCAACAAAATTATAGAATCATTTGGCTGGCAACCATTTAGGCTTAAATCTTGTAAAAAAATGGAATACATTTCTAACTAAAACAACCTCCACCAAATTAAGTACACGCCCCATTCTTTGTCATTTATATTACTTCAAAGCAATTTGAGAATCTATTGGCTAATACTGTGCACAAATACTCTCCAAAGGAAGGGACCATCGTGTTACCTTTAGTTCGTAAAATTTTTAGAAAACAACCAACAATGGTGGCTCATTATGCATACAGAAACCAATATAGAACACCACCAGCATCCACCAGGATAGGGCTGATAACTGCCCTAGTGCAATGTCGTATTCATTTAGCACCACACAAAAGAATGGGGTTGAGTGGTAGATGGAAACCAAGCTCCAACAAAATTAAGGGTAAGATAAAACCTACGAGGTTATCACTTAAACTACATCCTCGAGGCAGCTGGAAGTAATAAGAAAAAATTGGGTGGTGGATACCCTAGACTTCTATGTATCGTTGCATTTCCTTCTAGTAGTGCTATAATCGTACATCGCAGCTGCTATACCTAGTGGAGTATCATCAGGACCTTAGGGTTCAAATGGGATTAGAATTTTGGGCATAACGTTTTGATTAACTTAGCTTTAGCCCCTCTATCTAGTGGTTGTTCTAACCACGTTAGGTGAAATAAAATGAAAGGAAAGAAAAAGAAGGAAAACAAACGTTACCTCTGAGAAAGATGAAGACTAAAGATGAAGAGAGTAAAAAAGAAATTAGGGTTTCAGTTGACTCAGAAAAGTGTTTGAAAGGGTATCTAACCATCTGTTTTATTGAGAAACAAATGTGTGCAAGAATTTGAATCCGTGGTAACTATTCAGATTTTTTAGTATAATTGGACATCTGTCTCAGAGTAAGTTATGAAACGTTTAAAATTACGTAAGTAACCGCTAAGTCTTGAATCCACCCATTTGAATCAAACTGTTAGTATTCCTACCAGTAGGGGATTCCTAAGGTTTACACCTTTGGCAAGAAATTTCTATAAGTGAGAAGGATAGTTCGCCAAATAAGTGGTACGCACCTGGCACGAATAGTTAGTTTTAGTTGTGTAATAGAATTGTTCTAAGTTAGAAAAGTTTCAAGGACAAAATTTCATTAAAAGGGAGAGTTGTCACACCCCAAATCTGGCTGATCCGAATAGAAGGCATGTAGACATGAAGTTTCTATTCTAGCGCACTTTGGTTGTTAGCCCGCCAATTTATAAGCTTTTGACGAACAAAAATTTTGGCGAATTGAGTATCTGCCCATGGAAGTGTATCAAGATTTAATTCTTGACGTGTTCTTTAATAAACGAAAGAATTTGACAAAAGAAACGTAAGCCTTATGTAGGTTACTGTCAAAAGGTATAGTAGGCCTACTTTGTTCAAGCACTGTGAAGAATAGGTTTTGGTAACTAGGTCTGGTTAAAAACCAATTAAACTGACTGGTCAAATATGTTATGGACAAGACTCTCATTTATGATTCTTCCGAAATTTGTAGGTCATTAGGATGGAAAAATTCTGAAATTTCATGACACTTATCAAGTTCCACTAAGTAGGGTGAGGTTATATATATGTGTGTGAAGGGTTTTGAGAAAGGTTCTTCTTTTCTTCAACATAACTTTTAGATTCTTTTCTTAAAGTTTAAATATCATCTCTACCACATTAAATTGGAAGCTAAGGATTATTGGGAATAAACAAAGGATGTTTCATCTCCTGGTAAGTCTGATAACTTTGCATGTTAAAATAGAGGATGCTATGAAGTATATGGGTGTTGATGCTGCTAGTTCACGAAAGATGTTTAGAATTGAGGACTTTGACCTACAGCAAGGTGAATCTCAAGTGAGTCCCTAACATCGACTCCTACAAATCCTTCTAGATAGTTTTCGTGTGATAGATGTTCCAAAAATGGTGTATGAATACTTGTCTGATTGTTAAAAATATGTATGTAATCTTGGTATAGTATCCTTATGAGTCGAGTATGTAATGAATTGTATGTATGGATGCATGTGACTCTGTGATGTACTATGTGTGTATATGTAACACCCATAACCCATTCTGTCACCGAATTTAAGGTTACGGCGTATTACCGTACTTTATAGAACAATCAAAAATAGATAACATCAAGTTGTGAAATTAATTAACAGAAATTCATAATAATTCAAACCAGAGTAATACATACATTTACGAACATTAAATCAATCCTACGAGGCCTTAAAATTAATTTAGAAACAATTAGGGAACACTTTGAAACAAATCAAAAAGTTTAGGGAAAAATTGAAAATTTTCAAAACATGGGTCACACGGCTGTGTGGTGCAGGAACATGGCCATGTGGTCAACCATGTGACAGACTGTGTACCTTTTGAAATAAATCCACACGGTCGTGTCGCAAGCCATGTGATAGCCCATGTAGCATTCAAAATACCCTTACACGGTCGTGTCACAGATCGTGTGTCAACCCGTATGAAAATTGCATCTAACACGTTCAGGGCACACACCCATGTGTGACACATAGTCGTGTGACAACCCGTGTCCCGGGTCGTGTGTACCCAAAAATGATCCAAAACATGTTTAATTCACATCCAAACGCTTAGGTACCTAAACCAATTCTAAACACATAATTATAATACTTTGAAATGCATTTCAATAACACCCAAAACATGCCAAAAAATCATCTTAAGGTAATGCGTCATCAATGACACCACATTTCAAGTACTTACAAAATTCATTTTATTAACTAAGTATACAAGCTACAAGCACATTCAAATAACATATTTTCTATCCCAAAATGCTATACCAAAATTCAAGCCAAACTTACCATCTCATGCCAAACCTCTTGTACTTTACCATAGAATCAAGTATGCACATCTCACTTAACTACTTATATCACATCATCATATGCACATTAACAACAACACCAACAAGTACTTAAGAACTTTTGCAAACATAATCAATTTCTCCTATTACATGTCATATAAGCCAAATAGAATCTGTGACAACCCGGTTTTGACCCTAAACGGAATAGTGGTTTCAGGACCACAAATCCGAGTCTGAAAAATATTTTAATAATATTTTGTGTGTTTATGATGTGTGAATTTAAATGTGTGAAAGTGTCGTGAATTAATTTTGTTGTTTATGTGTTTAATTTGATAAAAGTATCTAATTGCATAAAATGTGAAATTTGCTTATTAAAGTGTGAAGTGTTTAATTGATAGTGGCTTTTAAATATGAGGTTCTTAAAAGACAATTAGCCCATTTTAAAGGATAGTGGACGACATGATTGTTAATATATATAGTTTTATATATTAAATGT
>CM025254.1:30601671-30623715 GCA_013677275.1 Gossypium schwendimanii | reverse complement strand
TTAAATTAAATTTTACAAATAATTAATATTAGTTGCTTAAAAATATCTAAAATTTCTATTCCATATATCAAAATATTGAAAATGAATTGCAATACATTACTTTTATATTCTTATTAAAATATCATAATATTAACGAATTTGAACCTCATTTAAATGTATATATTTACTTCACCATATCATGTTTCAAATTTTGAACATTCTAGTTCTCAAAAACATTTAAATATTAAACCAAAACATTTCAAAATTTCAAAAACACGATATTTCTCAAAATCAATAAAAATTAAACCATATGAGAAGTTTACTTTATGAATTTCTCTATGGCTTGAAGACTATTTGGATGAATGGGACCTCACATTTCCAGATTGACGCTTAATTTAGGAATGCTTTTGAGAAGAAGTTAAAATTTTCAATTTTTAAAGTGATTTGGGAGAAGTTTAGTTAAGACTTAATAAATACAACCCATTTTCCTTAGTTAGGGAGACTGGTGGATAATGTTTTGTGTTTGTTTAAAGACGCCAAACTCAAACTCTTGATAGTTCTTTGGTGGCTAATTATAGAGTAGTTTTATGCTTAAGCTTGATCTAATTACAGAAGAGTTTGAGACAGCTTTTGTAGGAAATGGATTTGGCACATTAATCTTTATAGAAAATTAATTTTAATTTTATTCTGTTTGAACAATATAACTCATTAATATTAAAGAATTGAAAAGAAAAAAAAAACCCCAAATTTATTAAATTATTTTTTAAACATTATGGATTAGATTTTTCTGTTTTTCCTCAAGCGTTCAAGCAGAGAAGATACTGAGTTTCCATGTGGCAGAAATGGGTCCATGACCATCTACTGGCAAAGAATGTAAAGAATATGACTTTTCCTCCTAGGATCAACTTACTGTCCAAACCTTATTTCAACAATGTACCCTTTTCAAAAGAATAGCTGAAATTTAGAAGAAACCAGACAGACAAGAATCTGGTTTGTTTTATCAAGGCATGCCTTGAACATGAAGCATGCTCTTTACAACTCTACGGACACCTTTGGAAACCAGCAGATTTAGCAAGAAAGGAACCAAAACCCTTCATTCGATGTCATATATATATATAGCAGCCTCCAAAATGCAGAATCACATGTACCAGTGATTGATCTTTTGTCTTTCTACAACTTTTCATCTCCAGATCATCAGCTTGTCGGAGGCATTGCAATGGCCAACACTCAAATGAAACCTGCTGCTGCATTGCTTTTGTTCCTTAATTTCTGCATGTATGTCATTGTGTTAGGCATTGGTGCATGGGCCATGAATAGAGCCATTGATTATGGCTTCATCATTGGTAAGCCACCTTCTTTCCGTCTTTGCTTCATATCAACTACCAAACTAGAATACAACTGTTTTCAATTACTTAAGCTGGGTTGAAACTTGCAGGACCCGGATTCAAGCTTCCAGCGCATTTCTCACCCATCTACTTTCCCATGGGAAATGCTGCCACCGGATTCTTTGTGACATTCGCTATGCTAGCCGGAGTTGTCGGTGTAGCATCAGCAATAGCCGGTATCAACCATATCCGTTCATGGAATGCCAGTAGCTTGCCATCAGCAGCTTCGATTGCAGGCGTTGCTTGGACCTTTACTCTACTAGCCATGGGGTCAGCTTCTAACTCTAGCATCTTTACATTTGAAATGCTTAGTTTCTAAACTAACGAGAACATATTCTTTTCACAGATTTGCCTGCAAAGAAATTGAGCTTGAAATCAGGAATGCTCGTTTGGTAAGAATGAAAATTCAGCTTTCATTCAATACAACTAGAATTGAAATTGTTGTTGGTTTAACGTGAGAAATGTGTTGATTTGCAGAGGACGATGGAGGCATGTTTAATCATACTTACAGTAACACAACTTGTGTACATAGCAGCAATCCATGGCGGTGCTTGATGCGTCTTTTATCACTGAGGAGTTTTTAGCTTTGTGTTTTCCTTTTGATTCTTGAAATGTACAAAGAGGCCGAAGATGGGCTGCTTCTGGTTGTGGTGTGATTGGATTTTTATATCAATATACAATAAAAAGACTTTCTTGTTTGATCGAAACACCAAACGATTTCGCATAAAGATTTGTTTATATCCGATATGGCTAGTTGTATATTTATTATTTTTTCGTTATAAATGCTTTTTTCACTTCTAAATTGTATGGATGAATATGCAGAAAATTATTCCCAAAAAAGTAATACGGAAGACCATAGCTTAAAAAAAAAAAAAATCGGATTTGGATTCCCGTGTGTGAATTTCAGTGTGTTAAAGCACATTATCCTCTTATTTTTGAGTTCGGAGGGGCTACGAAGGAGTTTTAGACCTTATGTTAATAGAAGAGTAGATATGATTAAAAGCATAAGATTGTTAAAAAAAAATCGGATTTGGATGTAATCATTTATAATTATATATATTTAACTTTAGTTGATTTTACTAAAATGTAATTAAAGTAGTTTAATTACCGTCTCCAATTATTAGAGGAATAGGAGAATCGAAGTAATTAAGTAAATTACAAACAATTACACTAACTCCAATTACTCTGGCTTTTCAAATGTGCTCCTACATCAAGTTTAAAAGTTATTTTTATACAATAATAATGGTATTTTAATTTTTTAGGACTTATATTTTAAAATATAATTATATGTTATTTTATTAATCTTGTTAAATAATCTAAATATTTTTTTGCCCAGAAATAATTTTCTATACATCTTGACCTACTATGTAGTTAACTAAATTTTACAATATTTATTATAAACTAGTATGATTCTCGAACCATGCTTCACATTCGGTTAATTATTTGTTTTGGGCCTAGTTATAAGTTTGAAATTTGAAGGTCAAAATATACTCCAAGTCCCCATACTCTTCATAAATTTAGAACTTAATCTCCAAATTTTTTATTTTCAAGAATTTAGCCTCTTTATTTTTCTAGAATTAAAAATTCAGGTATAGTTCTAAACACCCATAATTTTTTTTTGTTAAATTCTCTAGTACGGCATATTGAAATTAAAAAAAAAAAACACTTAATAGCCATGTAACAGAGAATTTTAACAGTGTTAATATTTTTAATAATTCACTGTTTTTTAGAATTTCAATTAACAGTTAATTGGGTTTGAAATCGAGTAACTAATTGAACTTAGTAAATAATGTTATATGTTATATGTTATATGTATTAGATTATTATATATTACATGTTAATTCAGTCAAATGAACATTATCAATTTTTTGTATGTTTTATACTTGTTTTAAAAAAATAAAAACACATAAATTTTGGTTAACTGGCGGAATTAACCGAAATATTTCGATTTGGTTAATTTTTTAAAAAAACTTCCGTTCGGTTAACGGTTAAAAGATTAAAAAGTTTGATTAATTCGGTTAATACTAATTCGGTTCGATTAACCGTTTGAACACCACTTCCACGTCATCTTTGTGTTAGAGATTTAAAGGCTACTAACCAAAAGAAAAAGTCGAATAGTTGAGTGACCATTTCGTAACTTTTTATAGTTGGACGATCAAAAAATAAATTTACTAATAATTGAGTGATTAACAATATAATTTCTTACCTTAACATTATAAAATTAAGGTACCAAATTATATAAAAAAGTAAAATATCAAGATTAAATTTTAAAGTTAAGCATAATAAAAGAACCTTAACCAAAAGAGGGAGAAAAGGAAGTGTTTTATGATCTCTAGTGTTAGAGAATAAATATAATTAGATAAAATTAAATATTTGTTAATCATATTGTTGAAGTAACATGTTATATTGATTTTAATTCAAAGAATTTTTTAAGGTATTATTGATATTTCTTATAACAATTAATATTTTTGAATTAAAATTCATTATAATCACAAAAAAATTAATTATACTTTCATCCAACCACACCCAAAATACTTTTATTTCTATTTTACTATTTCCCCATCCAATCGGCAACAAATTTCTGGTATGGAATCAATTAAGCAAAAATGTGGATATCAATATCTCACAGGGTTTTGAAATTTAGTTAACTACAATTATTAACATTGTTAAAATTCTTTTGTTATTTCGATTCATAACTGTGCTATTTTTCTATGACATTGTTGTCAAATAAGTCTTTTCTTTTATTTCATAAATTATTACACCAACAAATTTTATCGATATTAACATTTTTGACCAGATTTGTGAAATCTGAATACTTAAAGAACTAAACCCCAAATGTTGGGTATGATACATTGATGTAGTAATTTGCTATAAATTACTATATAATGTTTCGAATTAATAAAATTTCCAAATGTTTAATCAATATTTATTAGTATGGACGTCTAAATGGTTTTAATTAAATATTAACTCACCTATATTATCTAAAAGTTAACTTACAATAATCTAAATAGTCCATGTATTCCTAATCAGCAAGTGACTTGTATTAAAACTATTACGTCTAAATCCAACTAGAGAGATTGTTTGTCTTGCCTATCCACGCCGGATTGATTGCAAAGATAACACATAAATGCAGTTATCTAGATTAACAATACATTGACCTGGACTCAAAGGTGAAATAATCCTAGATTTATGTTGAAATTACTCTCACAGACCTTGAAGCATAATCATCAACTAAGCCACTATAGTGCCAACAGACTTGCCATGATTTTAACCCTAGGCTCCCTTCCCTCTAAGCACATGGCCAAAAAGAAAAACCTTGTAGCATCTTTTAAGGAAATTACCACTCAAGCCAACCCACTTACGTACGACCAGCTAGCAGCTACTATCAGCATCAGCATTATCACTACTACAAAGCCTTGGAGCTGTTTTCCTACCTAGGTCTGTTCATTATTTTTGAGTGACATATGTTGATGTTCAGAATGGCACAAGAGATCAGTATTGGGCACCACAAAATAATATCCATCAGGGTATTTTTCACAGAAAACAGCTAGCTACATAGTTGCACACTAATTAAAGTAGAGAAAGAAAGACCAACAAATAATTAGACACAAGAAATTAGAACTGTCCCCAAAAGCTATGTCCTTAGATTAGGGAGTGAGCGTCGGATATGGTATTATATCTTTCATGTATTTGAAGAGTTATTGGAGGGTCATAGTCCAAATTGCCCATATATGTATTGGACATGAATACTTCATGAAAAATTGGTCAGAACTTGGGACTTTCAACTAACGTATGTTTATACAGGGGGAGCTGAAAATACAAAACAAAATCAAGTATCCAGAAAATTGAAGACAACCAAACTAACATTATAAAATCCGGTGCCATCCCAGTTGAAATTTTTAATCCCCTAATATTCTGGTTAACTGATCACCAATTTAACCAAATCAACTATTCCAAAGACACAATAAATGTAAGGGGCTCATTCAGTAAATGGATGCCACAATTGCCATTGGCACATGACTCTCTTAGTCCAACAAGGAAGAAAATGGACTTACATATAGCCTCCAACATTACATGAAAGCAAACTTTTAAAAAGCTCTCCAGATGATATGAGATGAAAATGAAAATATTAATGGGAAAACAGTGTACTACACAACACGATTAACCAGAGAGACAATTAAACAGTCCACCATAAGGCTGTTCATCCTTCTCATCATTCATCAAGCTATCTGGATCAACCAGGAATTATTCATGAATAGTTGTAGGCTTTAAGAAATGAATCCGTAAAGAAAGAAAATTATAACGAGGTTAAAAGCAAGGTCATTGCAGATTGGAAAAAGAATACCAGATAACTGATAAAACAATCAAATGACAAACAATAAGTTCCAGATCTCAAGTTCAAGTTTCATAGTCCTAGCATTCTCGTACACCCACACATGCACAAACAATATGAGCTACTTAGTATATCTCAATTAGCAGTACTGCAAACTATAAAGGAAAGTATAAAATAGATCTTTTAACTTTATGGATAACTCAAACCTTCAATTTATCTCCCAGAACCAGTAAAAACTTCAAACAATCCGCAGCAACTTAACCATGAGGTTCTTTGCACTGGTGGTGGAGTAGGTGCAACAAGAGGCTGCGAACCAATGCAGCAAATATCCAATCAAATTAAATAAAGAATATTCAAACTCACAATTGTAGAAAAGAATAGGAAGAAGATATACCTGCTTTTTAGGATAACCATGGGGCCCGGATGCATGGTTTTTTTCAGCAACATTGCTAGTTTCAGCAGTAGGAATGCCGGAGGATGGGAAATTTTTTCGTTCAACTCCTTCCAATTCAACCCCTGAAGCCCCATTTGATGAAGGAAATAATTTCTCTTCATTCTCCTTCATCCCTGATTCAACCACATCAGGTACTGAACTCTTTGCAGAAAATTCCACCTCCTCTGGCACAGGTGACATGTTCTTTACCAAATTGTCAACAGCAACAGTCTCCGCTGCAGAATTACTATCAACATTCTCAAGTGTGTTATTTTCAGCAACCTTCAGAACTTCTTCAGACAAAACAGTAGCTGACTTATCCTCGGTACTATACGAGGCCGCATCAGAACCAAGATTACAGGTTTCTTCATTTGACTTCTTCTCAAAGGCTTGAGATTCATCATCTGAACTACTGTTGCTGCTGGTATTAGAGCTCTTATCATGATCAACATGCTGAATTGAAACATGTGTGCTCTCAAGATCCTTGTTTGGTTCCCACTCTTTTACAATTTTAACATCAACATCATCCAATCCCGACCTCTCGGTGCTCTTTGCATCTATAGCGGCTTCTTCCACAGACTTCTCAGTTAGATGTGATTGTGATCTCTCTTCATCTCCGCCCTGACCAAATGAATGCTGGTGATCGTGGCCATCATGAGATGCAGGGGAACCAGCATCACCGCCATCACTGTCCCTTTCATCTTGGCTTCTCGGATCATCGTTTCCTAGCACCATTAGATAAACATCATAATAATTCCAAACCAATATGCAAACAACAAATTCACCAATCCCCTCTACACAGGACCAAAATAGTCAAATACTAAAAAGGAAATGCACTATAACTCGAAATGTATAGACAAGTTCTTCCAATAACAAGGATTCTGGTAAAAAATTAAGTAAAATACAGGACACGCTAAAAATCACCACAAGACCCTAAAACAAAATAAACAGTAAGTGATTAAAGGAGGGCAAACCCTTTGAAAAGCAACCACATCAATTAATTAAGGGCAGGAACTAGAAATTAACATTACATACCAACCTGATTTGTTTAACTATAGAACTCCAACGAATCAAATAAAGAACTGAATGATACATGCATATACAGAACCAAGTACGATTCAATTAAAAAGAAGTTATAAAATAAATAAAACCCATCAAAAAACAAAACCCAAAACAGAAATTAAAAGAAAAAAAAGCAAAAAGTACCAAGTGGGTTGTTGTTAGTCGAAGGATTGATGTTGTTGGCTGCTTGCTCTTTCTTTTTCTTGGCAGCTTTTCTCTTCTTAGCACCTGATGGCATGACTGACTCCCTTCCTCCCTTTGTACCAAACCTTGTGCGGGGTGTGTGTCCCCTTCAACCTTCTCTCTACTTGCTTATTTGGCTACTGCCCACTACTAGACAGTCACTGGTAAAGGAAAACCTAGCTGTATTGGCAAAACACAAGAAAAGACCGTAGTAGAAGTGGGTAATATTTAGTGACCGTACATTGAGAAATGAGTAGAAAAAGGCAAAAGGGTGATTCAATCCCCTTCAAAAAAACCGCTCCTTTTGAATTCACTTTGAGATGGCCTTTCTATATTTATGGCGTGGGCGGGTCTTGTTTTAATTTTGTCATCATTTATAGCCACATACTTATTTTGTCTTAAGGAATGTTCAACATTTCAAGAAATCAAAATCTTATATATGTTCAATGCAAAATATTCTTATTTTATTTTACATTGTCAAATATTTTGTATAATAGGATACTCATAAATTTGTATTACTTCGATCGATATAATCATCATTATTTATGTATGAGGACGTGAGTTCGAGTACGTTGAAAAATTTAATTAATTACAATAAGAGAGTAAGATCAAAATTAATTACGAAAAAAAAATGTTTACTAATTTTAAGTGCTTTTAGGTGCTGCTTAACACATTAGTTGGTAGCACCAATAAACTTTTTAAAAAAAGTTTTCAAGAAAAAGAAAAGCTAAATAAATGAAAAAAGAAATTTTAATTGGTGCTGTCACTTTGTATAAAAAATATTTCTTTTAATTCAACCCATTTGATTAAATATAAAAAAAAGCTATGGTTTTAGGGGTTAAATGCAAGGAAAAAGGCATTAAGGCATTAAATACAGAGAAAAGGTTATTGGCTTGTTTGAATCACAAACTAGCTTTTTTTTTTTAGCATTTTTTCTTATCAGACTCTTTTTTTAAATTTATTGGTGTCATCAATATATCAAGCGGCACCCAAATTACTGTAACAAACACCCCGTTTTTGTAATAATTTGTTCTCAATCCCATTTTTGTAATTAATTATTTTTTAGTATTATTTTTATAAAAAAAATCTATTACTTCGTTCCTACTACTTGATTTTCTCTATTGTTCCAATGAATTCTTCACAAGTATGTTTTTTCACTGATTTTATTTTTTTATCTACATATTTAATCATTTATATGGTAAATTGTTGACATATTATATTTATTTCTATTGTTTTTCTGTCTTTTCTTTTTAATGTATATAATTGTAAAAATATGATAATTAATAATTCCTATTTTCCATTGTTTAATAAAAACATTTGTTAAAATTACTTCCTTTTCATTTTTTAATTAACGGTAAGGATCCAAATAAAATAATAAGTAATGTTGTCATTAAATTTTCATTCACTTTAACATAAAAAAAAAAATTATTGAGAGATACAATTCAAAACTATATGAGCAAATTTCCCCAAAATACAGTGTCTTTTTTTTAAAAAAAAATTATCAGATTTGGCTGTAATTTTTAAAATTACCGGATTAAATTGGAATAATAAAAAAGTTTCCACTTAAAAGGGTTTTCAGTGAATTTACAACTGAAAGCGTTTTCAACATATTAACAAAATAACACTTTCAACTAAAAATATTTTTATTATTGCAGCTGAATCCGTAATTATTAAAAATTTTACCCAAACTAAAAATTTAAATATAATATTTATTTACTTAACATGTCCATAGAGTTATTTTTGAAATAAATAAAAAGAGATGGGAAGAGTGGTGTCGGATTTGCCAAGCGGATGATAGTTTGGGGTGATGCAATGGAGGAAAATTTTATGTGTTGATTAAGATGGGATTTAAATGAGGGAAGCCACGTGGCTTTTCAGATTATTCTATTGGCAGTATTTAGTCGGCAGCAGACATGTCTAGATCCCAATACCAAACTCATTAAAATTTGTATAATATAAATTAGGGACAAAATTTTTCGATATTTAAATTTTCTAAAATTTAGTATTTGAGTTTAATTTTAATTTTTTTCAATTCCACATTGGATTTTTTTTTGTCTCATTTAAATGCTTAAGTTTGACTTAAATATTTAATTTATTTTTTTCAATTAAGTACCTATATTTTTGTATTAAAATTTGAATGTCAAATATTCATTAAGTCACGCGATATTTTTAATTTAAGTACCAAATTAAATATTAAATTTAAACTTAAATACGAAAATAAGACAAAAAAATCTTAAAGCTAGATTTAAGTATGAAATGATATATTAATATATTTCACGAAAGCAGTTAAAATAAAGGAGAGGGGGGATTTGAATTTGTAAAATAAAATAAACGAGAGAAAGGGAAATAGCTTTGCTTTTCTCTTTTACTACATTCAATGAATTTAAGATTTAATTAACTTTATTTCGAGAATTAACTCCAAACTTATTTAATTAAAAATTTTAATTTTATGAAATATCGAATATTATGGGGATAATTTTATTTTCTAAAACAATAGGGTAAATTATTCAAATTGTTACTTTTGTTTCCTTAACTTACATTTTAGTTACTTATGTTTGAAATATTACGTTTTAGTCATTTATGTTAACGTGTTTTAACATTTTAGTCACTGGGCCGTTAATTGTCATTAACGGTATAATGGTAAGCTAACGTGATACGCTAAATCATCATTTCAAACAAAAATTTTTAGGTTAAATTATACAATTAATCCCCATATTTTTTCGTTTTGAGCAATTTTTTTTTCTTTTATGTTCTTTTAACTTTCCTTTTTTTTCTTCTTCTTCATTTTCATTCTCTTTTGCTTCTCCCTCTATTTTCCCCCTTCTCCATCTCTTTTAATGTAAAAAAAAAAATTTTAATTGCTCAAATGCTCAGTGACTAAAATGTTACACCACGATAACATAAGTAACTAAAATGTAACCTGAGGAACCAAAAGCGAATATTTTGATCGTTTACCCAAAATAATATTATAATGAAATTTAAAGTTAAAACATATGATTTTTAAAGTTTTAACTTAATCATTTCAACCAAAACTTTATCTAATTTTAATATAAAATTGTTATAAATATATTTTTTAATCGTAAGTGACATAACCTAACACTAATAATTTAAATAAAAATAAAATTATCCCTCTTACTAACCCACTCTCGTATTGAATAAAAATAACCCCTCCCTATTTTCACTCTTAAAAAGTTCTAAAAAGAAATTAGAGGTTGTTGTAAATACACTAATAATAGATGTTTATAATCCCATCAAACTCTCATTAAAGTGGTAAAAGAAAATTCTCTAGTTTATTTATAAACACGAGAATAACTTAGATGCTTCAATGAAACAATTAAGGAGAGTCATTTACTTCTACCTCGTTGAATGTAAAGGAGCTTATAAATAAATCTCCTATAAGTGAAATTTGAATACGAGAAAAATTCTTCTATACTTTTCATCCACCTTTACTTGTTACTATTGTTTTCTTAATTTTTCTATATCATATTATCAACACGATTATCTTATTTGATTTATATTATATAGAAAGTAAAGCTTGACCTTACGTACAATTACTAACAAATTTGGAATCCGTCCTTTTTAACTATTAAGACCTATAAACCAACATTAGGTTTTTAGTATTAAAGGATTGAGAAAGAGCAAAGTTGATCAAATTTCTAGGTATCATTTCTTTCTCTAGTATCTTATATTTTTGTTCTTTTTTTATCCTTGAATTATTATATTATATTTCATCATCTCATTAATTATTACTATTAGGTTTATGTTTTTAAATACCAAAGCTTTATAAGAGTAATATATCCACCTCTTTTAATTTCTTTTGTCTATGATTATTCATGAAATTTTTATATACATGTTTTATTGTGAATTATAAAAATTCACTAACTCTAATATTCTTAATGACATAGTTCTTTAAATGTGTATGCAATTAAATTTATCCAACCAATTTATATAAGGTTCTATTGATTATGTAATGTTTTATATTCTAATTATCATTGTTTTATACTAGCTTGCATAATGCCAAATCTTGCAAAACTTTTATTTGTGGCTCTTAACATATCCAGTAAGAACTATTTGTCATGGGTGTTGAGATGTTGAAATTTACTTAGACGCTAAATGACTTGGGAATACAATTACCCAAGGTAATGAGGCATCTAAACAGGATAAAGCCCAAGCTGTTATTTTCCTCCATCATCATCTTCATGAAGGATTGAAAATAGAATATTTAACTATAAAAGATCCACTGGAATTGCAGGATAGTTTAAAAGAAAGATACAACCATGAAAAACGGTAATTTTACCAAAAGCTCATTATGATTGGATGCGCTTGAGGTTGCAAGATAGTAAGTGAGTATAATTCCAAAATATTTAATATAAGTTCTTAATTAAAATTATGTGGAGAAAAAATAACTGATGAGGAGTTATTGGAAAAAAATTTCTCAATGTATCACAATCTAATGTGCTCCTGCGACAACAATACCATAAAAAAGATTTTAAGAAATACTCTAAATTAATCTCACACCTTTTGGTGGTTGAGCAAAATAATGAGTCTTGAATGAAAAATCATGAAAGTCGTCCTACTAAAAGAAATCATGGTTCTGCTTCATTCCTAGAAGTGAATGCAACAATGCACAATAATTATAGAAATGAAAGAAATCACGGTTGTGGTCGTGGCCATGGATGTGGTCGAGGACGCTATAATTATAGTTTTCAAGGTGCTAACAATTATTATGATCATCGAATGAAAAATAAAAGAAAGAGAAAAATGATGGTCCAAGAAATCCTTCAAAAGGCATTAAAATTTGTGCCATCGATGTGGTATGAGTGGGCATTGGTCTCGTACCTGTCGTATGCCTAAACATCTTGTAAGTTTTATCAAGCTTCTATCCAAAGGAAATGAAAGAATATTGAAACAAATTTGGCTTATTGAAATGATAATGTAGAGGCTAATTTTGCTTACGAAGATGATTTTAAAAACGTTGCAAATATGACCCATCTTGATGTAAAGGATTTCTTTGAGGCTAGAAATCAAGAATTTTAAAATTTGTAACAATATTTTATATTTATTTAATGATTTTATAATTCTTGTTATTCATGATTGTGTGACTTTAATATGCTTTTAGCATGTTTTGTTATAATTTTTTTAGTGTTCTTAAGATGTGTTTTATTTTAATGAAGAGTATGGATCTTTTGGTTAAAACCAATATCAAGAATGAAGACAAATGTCTTGCAGACAGTGTTATGACGCATACTATACTTAAAGATACAAAATATATTTTTCATTTAATTGCAAGAAATGAAAATGTCAACACTATATCTGGTAGTGCAAAATTAATTGAAGGTTCTAAAATAGCTACAATATTATTACCCTAAGGGACAATGTTTATTATAAATGATGTGCTATTTTCATCAAAGTTCCAAATAAATTTGTTATGTTTCAAAGATATCCATTGAAATGTATATCATATTGAGATTAAAAATGAGAAAAATATTGAGTATTTGCAAATTATAATAATTATATCTGGAAAGAAATGTGTTTTAGAGAAATTACCTACCTTATCTTTAGGCTTGTACTATACAACTATTAGTACAATGGAAACACATGTTATAGTAAACCCAAAGTTTACTTATTCAAATACATTTACTATTTGGCATGATTAGTTAGGTCATCCTGGATCATCAATGATGCGAAAAATAATTGAGAATTCACATGGTCATCAATTGAAGAACCAGAAGATTCTTCACTTCAAGGGATTCTCATGTGTTGTTTGTTCTCATGGTAAATTAATTACTAGAGCATCACTAGTTAAGATTGGGATAGAATCCCTTGCGTTTCTAGAACGTATTTAAGGTGATATATGTGGGCTCATTCATCCACCATGTGAACTATTTAGATATTTTATGGTCTTGATATATGCATCTACTAGATGGTCACATGTGTGTTTATTATCTTGTAATCTGGCCTTTACGAGATTACTTGCACAAGTAATTAAATTAAAGGCACACTTTCTAGATTATACAATCAAGACAATTCATCTTGATAATGCTAGTGATTTCATGTCTTAGGCTTACAATAATTATTGTATGTCTATTGGAATAATAATTGAAAGTTTTGTTGTTTATGTTCATACACAAAATGGTCTTGTTGAATTATTTATTAAAGCCTTCGGTTAATTGATAGACCATTAGTTATGAGAACAAAGTTTTTTGTTTCAATATGAGAATATGTTGTTTTACATGCTGCAGCACTTGCACACATTAGACCAACAAGTTATCATAAATTCTTCTCATTGCAATTGGTTTTTGATTAAGAGTCAACTATTTTCTATCTTAGAATTTTTGCATGTGCAATATATGTTCAAATTACTCTACCACAGTACACAAAGATAGGTCCTCAAAAAATGTTGGAAGTATATGTTGGGTATGAATCCTTTTCTATAATTTAGTATCTTGAACCACTAACAAAAAATCTATTTACGGCACGGTTTGCCAATTATTATTTTGATGAAATAGTGTTCCCAACTTTAAGGGGAGAAAGAAAAAAACTGGTAAAGGAAATTGCATAAGACACATCATTATCATCTCATATAGATCCTCGAACAAATCAATGTGAACTAGAAGTTCAGAAGATAACACGTTTGCAAATATTGCAAATCAACTGCTAGATACATTTATTAACCTAAAAAGAGTTACCAAATCTCATATACTAGTTGAAAATGCTCTAATAAGAATTGATGTCCCTGTAGGTGAATCTGCTTGTGCAAATGGAAGTAAGCTTTGCTTGAAGCATGGTAGACCAATCAGTTTCAAAGATAAGAATTCTCGTAAAAAGAAAGAAATAAATACTTTAGATGATCTTATTATACATACGAGTGCCCAATAAGAGACCAGAGATAATTGATCAAAAAATCCTAAAAGAGGTTCAGGTATATAAAAATAATGATAATGAAGAGATCTTGATAAGTCACGTCACTACAAAAAAAAAGATGGAACCGAAAATATAAAGTTTTTGACAAGATTTTGCTTATAATATTGCCACTGAAAGAGCAATAGAAAATGAAGATCTTGAAGCTAAATCTATTGTGGAATGTAAAAATAGAAAAGATTGGCCAAATTGGAAAGATACAATGCAATCATAATTAAATTCGTTTGCTAAACGTGAGGTTTTTGGACCTATCATCCAGACACCTAAATATGTAAAGTCAGTGGGGTACAAGTGGGCATTTCTGTGAAAACGAAATGAGAAAAATGAATTCATTAGATATAAAGCATGACTTGTAGCACAAGGATTTTCGCAAAGGTCTGACATTGATTATGAAGAGACGTATTCTCCTGTGGTGGATGCAATTATATTTAGATATCTTATAAGTCCGACAACACATGAAAAACTTGATATGCATCTAATAGATGTAGTTACAACCTATCTATATGGCTTATTGGATAGTGAAATTTATATGAAAATCCTTGAAGGATTTAGTAACCCAAAAGGATACAAAGTTTCCTAAGAAGATTATTCAATCAAATTAAGGAAATCCTTATACGAATTAAAACAATTTGGACGAATATGGTACAATCATCTTAGTGAATATTTGATGAAAGAAGATTATACAAATAACCTAATTTGTGCATATGATTTTTTTAAAAATTGCAACTTATGTTGATGATTTAAATATTATTGGACCTTTTGAAGAGCTTTAAAATGAAGTAAGTTGTTTAAAGAAAGAATTTGAAATGAATGATCTTGGAAAAAAAATTGTATTGGCCTACAGATTGAACATTTAAAGGATGGAATCCTTGTCCATCAACCATCTTATATAGAAAAGGTCTTAACGAAAATTTACATGGATAAAGTTTATCCATTGAGTACCCAAATAGCTGTAAGATCACTGGACATAAATAAAGACCCTTTTCGTCCTTATGAGGATTATGAAGAGCTACTTGGCCTTGAAGTACCATGTCTTAGTGTTGCGGGGGCATTAATATATTTAGCAAACACATGAACTGATATAACATTTGTTGTAAGTTTGTTAGCAAGATTTAGCTCTTTTTCAACACATAGACATTAGAATAGAATTAAGCATATATTTAGATATCTCAAAGGAATAATTGATTCGAGGTTATTTTATTCAAATCATTTAAATTCTCAATTAGTTGGCTATGAAAATTCTGGATATTTATCCAATCCTCATCGAGGTCAATCCTAAACAGGATATTTATTTACATGTGGAGGTACAACCATATCATGGCATTCAACAAAACAAACATTAGCTGGTACCTCTTCAAATAATGTAGAAATAATTGCAACACATGAGACTAATCGAAAGTGTGTTTGGCTAAGGCTAATGACTCAATATATCCAGAAGATGTGTAATTTACCTTTATAGGAAAAGATGTCAACCATCTTATACAAAGATAATGCAGCACGTATAGCTTAATTAAAGGGAGGATATATTAAAGGAGATAAACAAAACATATTTTACCAAAATTATTTTTCACTCATGATCTTAAGAAGAAAGCTAATATTGAAGTTTAATAAATTCGTTCTAGTGATATTTTTAGCAAATTTGTCTACCAAGACATTAGCAACCACAACTTTTGAAAGGCTGGTATACAAAGTTGGAATGTTCCCTTCAAAAAGGTTAAGTGACATCATCATTAGAGGAAGTCCAAAATATGTTGCACTCTTTTTTTTAAATAATGTTTTGTCCTATTGAATTTTCCTAATAAAAGTTTTTGTCATACCCCAAAGTCAGTATTAGAAGTTAGAAAAGAAAAGGAAAAGAGAAAGAAGAAAAAAATTTACTCGATTAAGTGGAATAAAAGAAAATACGAGTTTAGAAAATTTGGGAAAGGGAAATTTAGGTTAAAGAGTAATAACTAGAACTTCAAATTAGCTAAGGTGAGATTAGAATTGAAATCGATGATCAAATTGAAGCAAATTACAACAATTTTGGCCAATTTTAGCCGTAGGGACCTATTTGGTAACGAGAGAAAGTTGTTGCCATTAAAAAGTAAATACCCCACATTTTAAAATTTGAGCCAAACCAACTTCTCCTCTCCCCCATTCCTATCAGTGACCAAGCACCCAAATCAACCTTTTTTTTTCATTTTCCCTTAAATCTCTCCCATTTTCTTTCAAATTTCTAACCAAACAAGCATTCTAGATAAAGGAAAATACATTTTTGTGTTCAAACAACTATCAATTTCACCTGAAAACTCAACGATTGCCATCAATTTGAACTATTTTGTTTCACGAATTTTTGAATATTCTTCCCGAATTTGATCTCCAAACTTGCAATTGAGGTAATAAATAATTTTTAAAGTTGATTTTCATATGTTTTCAATCGTTACAGTTCGATTTTACGTACTAAATATAAAAAAGCCCTAATAATTTAAGGTTTCTTTAAGTTTGAACTCATTCTTGGTGAAATCTTTATTTCTTGACCATTCTTTAATTTTAAAGTGTTTTTAGCTTTCTTTTATGATGAAAAAGAGTTCAGAAACTTGCTTTCAATTAAAAACGATCAAATTGTTAGTCAATTGCAAAAAACCTATTCGTAAATTTTCTTTAAATTTGGGTAGGTAACATTCCAAGGCCAATTGTGTAATTCTTGGCTTCTAATCTTGAATTGGGGTTGTAATGAAGCTATTAGATGGTTGAATTGAGGTTTTGAACAGGTGGTTTGAGATTTACCTAAAATGAACACTTTAGGCTAGTCTAGGAAATTTGGGGAAAATGATGATCTTGATGCAATTTTTATATTCTAAAGATGTTATTATGATTCTAATGAGTGATAATTGATCTAGGTTTTAAGAAACAAAATTTGGAATGCCGACAATTGAAATCGACAAAGGAAAAGCTAAAGTGAATTAGGTGATCGACAATCGAATTATACACGAATTGGTGTGTGCCTCTACTTATTGTTTTAAGTGGGTTATGATGCTAAAATTTGTGTGTGTTTGTTGTTGAGGTTATGTGCTTAAGTGTATGCTAATGTGTGAAATGCTAGTTGGTGCAAATGGCTTAAACAGTGCCTGTAATAGTAGGTATGGTAAGTGTTGGGAAATGTGTCCATATTATAATAAACATGTAATTGTTTTCTATGTATTTGAACGATGAATAAAAAATTTTACATTTCACTATTATGTCTCTTGTATTCCTATCTTTCATGTTTTGCATGCATAGCGAAATTGTGACAAGCAAATATTAGCTTATTGATTGTCCAAGTTCAAACTGATGATAAGTAGCATTGTAAGAACATTTACTTTATGAGAAAGACAACTCAATTCAGTAGATAATCTAAACGAGCCCGTAATCCCATAAAAAAAAATCAAAGCGAGCATTTTATTCAAATACTAAGAATGATAATTATGTTGTCTACAATTCCAATTGAGGAGATGACTAGTCTTGGCGATCAGAGCAGTTGACTCCACGGGTAGAGACATAGATGTATTCATTGGCAGAATAATACATTGGACTGAACCCAAGATGAATTAATTTGGAATCTGTTTGTGAATTAATTCACTTGTGACATTCATAATGTGATTTACCTAAATCCCGAGTTAGTCACTGACCATGCGTATGTAGCTCATGTGCTTTAATATAAGTGAAGGCTTATACTCTAAAGATGATCGAGTCGATAGCCAGTATGTTGGATACATGACTTGTGCATGGCATGACTTTACTCGCAATAGTGGAATTCATAGCTCAATTAAAGAGTTAATGATATCCTCTCATTAGCATTGTGTGGATTGATAAATATGGAACATGGCCAAGAGTTGTTTGTTCTCAAATGAGCAATTTATCATAGTAATTTGTTGATAGTGATCATTTTAATCATTAAGAAGAAACAGTGATGATAATGAGATAAAATAGGATTGTATTGAGTAAATGGATTTAACTAAAAGGAATCAAGGATATCATATGAGGGTAGCACACACATGACGAGGTCATTAGACAAAACAATTGGATGAATTGCTTTCATAAATAGTAGACAATAAGGAGTTTTCAATCATGGTACTTCTTGTGGATTGACTCCATGATTAAGTAATTGCAAATTATCGGAACGATGCTTCTGGACATAATTGCAATTACTAGAGCCTAATTGTATATGTCCGGTTGGTCCTTTCGCTAGCTCAACAAAAGCTCGATCAGACTGCATTTGAATTAGAAGAAAATTCTAAGACTTTGGAAATAATTTAATTGATTCGATTTATTCGATGTGGAATTAAATTGGGCAGTCATAAAAATTGTTTAACTAGAGAATTTGATTAAATCATTTTCTTGGAAAATTAATTTGAAAAATCTAAGTGATTTTTGGGAAAATTAATTTTGATCAAGTAAAATTAAATTAATAAAGTTAATTAAAATTAATATGATATTTTTGGAAATTAATTTTCAAGTCAGACAATTGACCCAATGGGTAATTGAACTTAAAAATTGGACCTGAGATCGTAAATTGGGTCCGGGAGCTCAAAATCAAGACCAAGACCCAAAAACTGGTCGAACTTGGTATGTGAAACTAGGTTGACGGTCCAACCAATGGCTGGATCGGACCGGTCTGATCGTCATCAACCCAGATTGAACCGACGAAATTGAACCAGCTCAGGATACTGACAGCTGCGACGATAGCATTTTGGTGGTCGAAAAATGGTCAGTGTCAGTGGATCTTCGGTGGTTGAGTAGTGGAAAAATTACACTCTTACTGAGACTCTACTAGATAATTTGATTTCAGATTAACTATTCCAAAAATAATATTATTTAATTGATTTACTATTAAATTAATTTAATACTTATCTTAATAGTATTTTATTAATTTAATATTAAAGTGGCTATCTTAATATTAAATTAATATAATATTTAGATAAATATTAGATTAAATTTAATATTAAAGTGATTCACTTTAATTATAGTTGAGCTCTCTAAACTCTCCCTATATAAAGAGAGCCTTGGGTCATTATTTAAACACACTTGAATTAAAGATAAAGTAGTAGAGAAAAATTTCTTTGAAGAAATTATTTAAGAAAATTTCTAGAGGTTTTTTTCTTATTTACAACTTAGCCCAAAAGGTTAGAAAAATTACGAAATTACCCTACTGGTAATTTTTGTGAAATTTTTTTTGATTCGAAGTGAGCCCACACTCAGAGATGTAAGCTTGAGAATAGCAGAGAAGACTACTCAGTCGAAGCGTTCATCCTAGACGAATTGAAAAGGTAAAATTTTGATTAAGTGTTTATTACTTTAGATATCACAAATAAGTTCTTGTTTTGGATTTTTTTAAAACTCTGGGTTTTCCCTAAATTTATTTTCTACTGCATTTTCCAAACACGATTTTTCAATAGTAAGTACACTTGAAATGCCCATTTGGTGACCGAAAATGTATGATTGATGTACATTAAAGTTGCTGCCATTAGCATGTGTGCATGTCTAATACTTTGCATTTGTGTGTGTTGTGATGACTAAGTGTCAAAGATATGTTAAGTGCATACTTGCCGGTTCTAATTGCATTGAGATGAGTAAGAGAAGCATGATGATGTGAGTAATTCGTTGTGTGTAATATGTGTATGATGATACATATGCATGATTGGATTTGAAAATGAATTTGATTAGTGGCTAATTGCCTATGTGTCATTAATGCAAGTTTGTTTAAGTGAATTAGTAAATTTGGAAGTGATAATTTTAATTATTGTTGTTGAGAACGAAATTGGCTAAATGCTCATGTATACATGTGGAAACCATTTGATATAGTTGGCATGCCATAGAATATTCAGAAGTGTCTTAGAAATGAAGTTTGAGCACGATATGCTTGATTGGTTCACCAATCATTTTTCGGTTCACTGCTGGAGTCATTGACTCGCCTTTTTGTGTGGAACTTCAGTTCATTATTTGGTGCATTCTGGGTGAAGAGCTACGACTCAACATTTTGGATTTTGATTTGTGGATTTTGGGTAATACGATATGTATGGGAGGTAATATGTTTGAGTATGTGTACAGTTGGCTTATGATTGTTTTTCATGCCTAATGACACATTTTAAGTCGATGCATGTTTAGGGAAACATTATGAGCAATAATAAGCATGATTAAATTTAGGTAAATAAGGTACGTATAATTGGTTTCATTTTCACTTGGTTAATATAAATTACAATTTGATTCGGCTATGTTGATTAATGAAGAAGCATAGTATGTTAGATTCAAGGGTGGTATGATAATATTAATTGAATATGGTCTTCGATTTTGTGTGATGCTAAAATTACTATATTTCCCTTTTGATTTGTATGCAAGTTTCAGTTAGAAAAAGCATGTTCATAATTTATGTTTGTGGTTGCATGATCGAGATTGCATGTAATTGGCTTTGAAATTTAGTTTGAATGATTCACAATGTGAATTGACTAATTATTCAAGTGTAAGTGTATTGTTTCTGGCTTGTGTCACTTCGGTGATTAATGTGGTCTTCGAAACTCGAGTCGAGTTTGGGGTGTCACAATTTTTAACGAGGCAATGTACAATGAGAGATTCTGTACTTTTTTTTCCTTCATTAAGTTTTTACCCCACAGAGTTTTTCCTAATAAAGGTTTTAATGAGACACACAAGAGGGAGTGTTGTAAATACATTTATAGTGGATTTCTATAATCCCATTAAACTCTCATTAAAGTGAGAGATAAAACTCTCTAGTTCATTTATAAACATGAGAGTAACTTAGATGTTTCAATTTAAAAAGGCTCGTTTACTTATACTTCATTAAATGCAAAGGAGTTTATAAATAATACTCCTTATAAGTGAAATTTAAATATAAGAAAAATTCTCTTGTACTTTTCATCTACCTTTTACTTGTTAGTATTATTTTCTTAGTTTTTCTGTGAAAGTTACTTTAGTTTTATCTACTATTTCCTTTTTTCTATTATAAGTTTTACAAATATATTAACTTTACCGAACTCAATTAAAAATACTACAAAAATCCAAATCTAAATGAGAATAATAACAAAATAATTAAGACTTTTAAGTTTTCATAAATAAATATCATTGCAAATAATCATTTTATTAAAAAAATCACTTATTTATATTTTAAATTTCAATTTAATTATATATTTATTTTATAAAAAAAATATTTTTCTCCCATGTAATGAAGATAAAGAATTCTACACTACATTTGGTTCATTGGAATGGAATAGGGTTGTAATGGAATAGTCATTTTGTAAGAATAGAATAAAGAAATAATAGAGATTACGTTGTTTGGTTGACTAAATAGAATATATGAGTAATAGTATTACATTGTTTGGTTGATTAGAATGCTATTAAAGAATAGGTAAGGAATATAAATAAAGTGACCAATTTACCTTCCATCTTCTTTGTCGTTTCTACTTCCCTTGTTATTTACATCACAATCTCTTTTTCCTCCAAATTCATCTTTTTCGTCATTTTTGCTTCCTTCTGCCATCACTTTTCATTGACCACCAATCTAAAACTTACTAAGAGCTTTGCCTTGATTTCCTCTTCCATATTTTTCATTTTTCTTTCTTAAAAATTATCCTTATATTTAAAAATTTCATAATCAAAATTTTATTTTTAAAGTTATTTTAGTAATCAAAAGCCAAAAGATGTGTTGAAACTGATGCGGTCGTTGAAAGCACCAAAAATATCCTATCCCTAATAAATAATGAAAAAGAATAGTAAAA
>CM025254.1:30584740-30599479 GCA_013677275.1 Gossypium schwendimanii | reverse complement strand
TTGGTAAAATACCCGGAGAGGTTTATTAACGACAGGAAATTTCGGTTTAAATTTTAGAGATAATATTTTAAAATAATTATGAATTTAGATGTAAAATTTATAATAAAAATTTTAAAGTGAAATTAATGAAAATTAAAATATTTTTAATTCATAGATCAAATTAAGTGTTTTTAAAGGGTAAATTATAAGATAGACATTCAATTATATAAAAAAAGAAGAAGTCATTTTATGCATTTAAAATAAAAAAAAATTATAATTTAAGCACTCACGTTACATAATTCATTCATATTGGTCACTCTTGTTAAAATCTCAAATGAAAATTTGAATGACATTTTTTTTTTAAATTTCTATTTTCTGCGTAATTATCATTTGTTCATGTCATAATAATTCATTAAAAAAATTATCATTTTAATCCCCTTAACTTCTAATTTAATTTAAATAACGTAACCCTAAAAAGATTGAGACATTTGCATTTTTTGAGCCTTAATCTTGTAGGCATTTCACACCTTGATTCCTCCTCCGGTGAATTCTCATTTCCATTCGTTGGAACATCAATCATCAACATCCCTTCTTGCCTACCACTGGTAGATGCCACGGCAGAGGAACCATTAGAAGATGATGCTGAAGCACCCTCTTCCAAACAGGCACCACCGCTACTAACCTGAGTGTCATTACCCCAAAACAACACATTTGTAGGGAGATTAGGAGAATCTGTTGAATACCTTGAATCCGAACCATCATTTGGAGACTGAACTGAGCTTGAACATTAGCTTCATCTCCTGAAACAAGGTGACTTGGATTCTTAAACTCGCCATCAACAACAATGGGGTTTCTACAAAGAGGACAAGTGGAGTGTGATTGAAACCACATATGAATACAACCAACGTGGAAACCTTGGTTACATTTAGGAAACAGCTAACTTTGTCTCCTTCTACAAGCTCACACAATCAAACCGCACATTCAAGCCCTTTTTTGAACTCGTCTTGACGGAAAATTAACATAGGGAGTGAAGCGTGAATGGTTGAATCGAGACCTTTAGTTGTACGTTGAGGGTGAGCAGTGTCTTGCCCTAGAGCAAAGCCGAAACATGTGAACCTTCCAATTCCTTCCTTTTCACTACTACATTAGCAACTTATACCAGAGGCTCAAAAAATGCAAATGTCCCAATTTTTTAGTGTTACCTCATTTAAATTAAATTGAAAGTTTGGAACTGAAATGATAATTCTTTTAATGGATTACAATGACGTGGATAAATGATAATTACGTGTAAAATCAAAATTTAAAAGAAAAATGCATGTTAGTTTTTATTTGATATTTTAATGAGAGTGACCAAAATGAACGAACTATGTAATATGAGTGTCTAAATTGTAAACTTTTTTTATTTTGAGTTCCTAAAATAAAAACTTTTGATAGTCGGATGACAATCTATGTAGTTTATCTCGTTTCTAAACTATAAGATTTAACTTATCTCACTAAAATAGAGAATAGTTGAGTGTTGTCATTTTTATTTTAGTGAAATAAATTCTATCATAATTTTTTGGCTTAGAAAGATTCAATTTAAGAGCTCTCATTATAGTTTTCTTCAAAAAGGAGTTCTACTTATAGTTATTACTAAACTCATTGGCTTAACTACATAGGAGCCAAAGGGGGTCTTGCCCCCTAAGTTTGGAAAATTTTGATTATGTCTTTAAAATTTTTAAAATTTTTAATTAGACTCCAAAAATTTTAGAAAATTTAGTTAAGTTGTTTAAAAGTTCTAAAAAAATAATTAAACATTCTAAAATTTTTGAAAATTCTCATAAATCTTCTCAAAAATTTTAAAAGTTTTAATTAAATGTCTCAAAAATTTCTGAAATTTCTTATTAAGCCTCTAAATTTTTGAAAATTTTAAATAGGCCCAAAAACTCAATGGCACCCAACTATTATTTTAAATTAAATATTATTTAATTAATGTTACATTTATATACCAATTAAAATTAGGGTAAATTACACTAGTAGTCACCCAACTATTAGTAAATTTCTTTTTTCATCACCTTATTATTCAATTTTATCTTTTTCAGTTATTAGCTAGCTAACAGTGGTAGCTTTAAAAATAGGCATAATAGCAACTATAACCCTTGACATTTTGTAAATTATGTCAATTTAGTCTTGATTCTAAAAAAAAATTAACTATCACAACCCAAAATTAGGGCTAGAAGAAATGGGGATAAAAAATTAGATTTTAATGCATTATAGGAAAAGGGTAAGTGAATTTAGAATGCCTTAAAAATTATTGTTGATAAGGAATTACAAGAATAGACCACTAGGCTTAATGGTAAGGTATTAAGTAAGCTAAGGTTCTAGGTTCAAAACCCTTAAATTACACGCTATTTATTTTTTTTCCATTTGCCCTAATGCTTGACCGTAACCTTTAAAAACAATTTCTTGAAGGCGTATATAAAAAATAAGCTTGTTGGTTTAGTGGTAAAGCCATAGCTTTTCCTTAGGCCTAAAGTTTGAAACCCCTTGTGTGCCTCTTTCAAATAGGAAAGAAGTTTTATAAATAGCTAATATTTTCAAAAACCTAGAAATTTTATTTAGAAAGATTTTCAGGAAAAACTCTCAAGATTCTCTCTTCTTCTTCATTGTTGAAACCACACTATTCAACCCCAGTGATTGTCGATTTCTTCATCTAAAAAAATGAAGGTTTTTGTGTCTTCAATCAGGTGTGGGATCTAAACTTAAACTAGTGTATATGATTAATCAATTGAACTATTAAAAGTTAAAGCAATCTGTTATGCGATCCCTTAGAGAATAATATGTGAGCCCCTATGCTATATAGTATGACATAATATGTGAATCCCCATGTTATATAGTATGTGATTTGATATGTGCGAACCTTATATGTGATAGCCCATTTTTCAATAGTGTCGGAAACAATGGTTTTGAGGCCATAAATCTGACGAGTGAGTCCGTAAATATTGTTATTTATTATTTAATAGTCAAATATAGTATTATATTAAATTTTAATTTGACAATTTTTTTTATTTGAATGAATAGTTAAGTTCAAGTGGTTTACCCCTAATGTCAAGTGGTTTACCCCTAAAGTCAAATGGTTTACCCCTAAAATCAAGTGGTTTTGGAAAACAAGGTATCAGAACTTTGTTTCTATAAACTTAGCTCGTAAATATTTAATATAAATATTTACGGAGTGGTTATATTGGTGTATTGAAGTTTGGTCTGGAAATTTTAATGTTTAGATAGTTAATTAAGGAAAAATGACTAAATCATAAAAGCTACAAAAGTCAATCACTATTAATTTAATTGTACTAAATGGCTAAGGAACCATGAATTAAGGGGGTTTAAAAGGTAAGTATACCTTGTTTACTTATATTGGATAGTTTAAAGATGCAAAGTTAAGAAATTTTAGTTAAATTATAAATGTAATGCCCCGAAATTTGGGCCAAGAAGTATTGGGCCTTAAGCAAGGGAATGGTTAGGAAATTGTGCATAAAAGTATGTCTGCTTTAGTGGTTAAGGGTCCTGAGAGGAGTTGGAAAAGTCTTGGGTTCAAACTTAGGCTTTAAGAAAAAGTTTAGTTTCAAGTGGATAAAACCCTGGATGCTTGGATGTAGGCCTTTTAAATTATTGTGTAAAAAAAATGTCATAAGGAAGCATGTAGTTTAGTGGTTGTGTCATTATTAAGGTTACAAAGGAGTCTGGGTTCAAGTCTTGGCCTTGGCAAAATATTTAGTTCTTCCCTAAAATGAATCTGGACCCTGGTTTATAAGATTTATCAATAATAGTTTTTGTTTTATGACACAAAAAGGGTTTATGGTCTAGTGGCAAGGTGGCGTGTGGAGTAATTAGGAGGTTTGAGGTTCAAGTATTGGGTTGCACAATGGATTGTTATTTTGCTACTTGACCAAAGAAAGTTTGAACTGGTCATGGAGGGAGTTGAGGAGAATTCAGTGGAGTGATAAGGGGGAAAGATTTGTGGAGAAAATCAATGGGTTGTGGAGAGGAGGAGTTGTACCGAAACAGGACTCTAGCACTCTAGAAATTTCGGATAAGGGGGTTTGCTAGTGTCGAATTGGTCATTCTGAGGCTTTCAGTATTGGAGTGTTTTCCCTTTTACATAGGTGGAATTTTAGTTAGTTTGAGTTTATTTTCTTTTGGGGTTTGGTTCTGATTTTGGCAAGTTTCGAGTTCGTTCTGCTCTTCTTCTATGTTTTTCTTTTTGCTTTTGGCCGAACCTCTCCAATGATTTTCTTCTTGTTGGCCGAACCTCTTTTCTCCTCTATTCTCTTCTCTGTCGGAAGCTCTCTTCCTTTTTCCCCTCTCCACTCTGTTGCTTTCTTTCTTGTTCTTCCTTTCCCAAACCCCAAACTTTTTACTCTTTCTTCTTTGGGCCGAATCCCTGTGGCCGAATTCTACATCACTCTTCTCCCACCTCTTCTTTTATGTTTCCTCATCATCTTGTCGACTTCTCCATTAGACAACTTTTTCTCTTTTATTTTCTCTGATTGCCGAATTCTCCCATCCCTTGAGGGTCAATCGTGGGTCTTACTTTTGGGTGGTCACTCTTTCGCGTGTTATTAGTAAGTATAATAGAATGGTGATTCCCTTTACCGGTTAACTTAAGCACTTATCAATTACAATTGGTGCCTAAGTATCTAGTGAAGGGACGAGAGTTGGCGAATACCTGAGTAAGCGAACCGTTTTTCTTCACTCGATCGAAGTTGGGTAAGCGAGCGATCTTAACAACTTGAGTTTAAGTAACTGTATAATTGTATAATCGATTAACGAAGTTTGATTGCCAAATATAGGTTCGGTGTCCGTGGATTTAATGTGTCTTCACAATCAGATGTGTAATCACATCCTCTTTACTGTGAATCGGCAAAAGTCGAAAACCAGACAATTGAGGCCACATAAGCGTGCCATCGCTCGTGCGGGAAAATCGAGCCCACGAAACTGGAAGTTGGACTGCAGAGGCCTCCATGGGCTTAGGCCGTAAAATTACTGAAATGCCCTTAAAGGGTAAAATTACCGAAATACACTCGATGGGTAAAATTACTGAAATACCCTCGATGGGTAAAATTACCGAAATACACTCGATGGGTAAAATTATCGAAATATTGTGATAGGTAAAATGACCGTAATACCCCTGTAGGGTAAAATGATCATAGTGCCCCTGTAAGGTAAAATGACCGTAATACCCTGTAGGGTAAAATGACTATAATGCCCTTGTAGGGTAAAATGACCGTAATGCCTCTGTAGGGTAAAATGACCGTAATGCCCATAGGGTTAAATGACCAAAATACCCCTTTAAGGTTAAATAACCGTAATGCCCCTAGAGGGTAAATGACTATTTTACCCCTTGAGTGTAAATGATTGATTTGTCCGTAATGTAAATGACTGGTTTGTCTGTGATTGGTATGACTGATTTGTTTGTGATTTGTATGACTGATTCTGAGCATGGCTTTCTGCATACACGACATTCTGCATGGGTTGGAATTCTGTTAATGAGGAAGTACTGTACTGGTGGCTCTACGACAATCACTGTTACTGGTGGCTTGGCCACATATACTGTTACTGGTAGCTTTGCTGTAATACTGTTGCTGACAGCTTTGCTGCGATGCTACTGATGATTGTGTACCGATCATATCACTGCTGCTGATAGCTTTGTGCCTATTATAATACCATTACTGATGGATATGTGCGGATTATATCACTGCTACTGATGGCTTTGTGCCAATCATATTACTGTACTTATGGCTTGTAGCCATTCTATTTATAGCTTATACCTATCCTGTTTACGGCTCTCAGCCATTTTGGTTACTGGCAGTTTTATTGCGATACTGATTAGTGCCACAACCAGTGCTGATATTGGTGTGTTGGCTGGGTAGGTCGATTTTATCCCCACATGGTGTGTTGGTTGGTATGGGTGGTGTGTTGGCTGGATTGGGATGGGTTGCATGATTACATTGTTGTATTTCTATTACTAATTCTGATACTGTATTAGGCTTAAGCCCACATGTATTCTGTTTCTGATTCTGATACTGTAACGGGCTAAGGCCCACACTACAATTTTACAGTTTTGGGATAAAGCCTATATTATTCTGTTACTGGAAAGGGCTTAGGCCTAGACTGTTACTGTTTATATTACTGACTGAATGATAGGGGATTATAGACTGAGTTTTTGTAAACTTACCCCGTTTTTAACCTTTGAGGTAATCCCCAGCGTTAGAAAGTTTAGAGCTGCGAGGGACTCGGAGAGGGCCACACAATTGTACAAGTTTTATTCTGTTTAGCTCATTTACTTAAGATTGAGCTTGTTAGTTTGGGTTGTAATAAGGCGTTTATAATTTCTAAAATTTAAATTTGGCATTTGATTTGATAGTGATTCATATCTGCTAGAAGTAGAACACGATTTTCGAAAACAATAACTGTTTTCTAACACTACGTTTCCGTAACTTAATTTTTAAATATCACATTTTCGCAAAAATAAGGTTTTGAAGGTAATAACTTTTTAAAAGGGAATAGCTTTTTAAACCACGATAAGAAATAAACAAATGCAAAATGAGGTTTTGTACAAGTGTTAAATGGCAAGAAGATAGAAATTTCAAGAAGAGTTTTCAATGAAAACATGGTTTTCAAAAAACACTGCAATGTGACACGCCAGATTCAGCAATAACGTTTAGACTGAGTTTGGGGTGTTACAATAAAGGTTATAATGGTAAATTAATAAATAAATTAAAAATAAAAAAAATAGGACAAATGAGTTATCATATTCATTTCAAGACCCCGCCGAATGTTAGGTGAAAAACACCATTGTTAAATGTTCTGAGCTTTTGGTCAAGGCTATTACACTTGTATGGTATGTATTTTTAATTCGTTTCTAGTAATTTTTATGTTTTTGAGATTGTTGTAGCTTAATCTAGCTAACCTGAAGACCAATTCGTAAAACTGTTAAAATGTTTAGAATTTTATCATGGATGAATTTGTGATGTTCTTGAATTTTTATGATAGATTATTAAGCTTGATAATTAAATAGGACTATTTTGTAAAGTGATTTCAGTTAATTTTAAAGTTTAAGGACTAAATTGTTAAAATAGTAAAATCATATGAAATTATTATAAAAAATTGTTAAATATGGGCTGTATAGGGACTATATAAAATCTGGTTAGCATTGTTTGGGTTAAATTGTGATAGATTTGAAAGTTTTGGGTTTAGGGACTAAATTGAGTAAAAGGTAAAAGTTTAGGGTAAAAGTGTAAAATGTTGATAAAGGGTTATATATGTGAATTTAAGTGTTTTAAAGTAATTGAATTGGTTAATTGAATGGAAATATTATATTTAGATCAAGAAACGGATCAGTCGGTTGATAATCGTGGGAAAGGAAAAGTCGTCGAGTAATCGTCGTTGAAGTGTTCGTAGCTGTTGTGTTTAGGTAAGTTCGTATATTGTATAAACTTGTTAAATTTTGTTTTTTGTAACATTTTAAACATTTTTCATGTTAGGTATAGTTTAAATTGAATAATAAATGACACTTAGTAATTGTGGACTAAATTGCGATGTTGAATAATTTGATGAATATGCTTGGAAAATGAGAAATATTTTGATGTGTACTTAAAATGGTATAATGAAAATAAATTTAAATGATTTGGATATGTAATGTGACCCATATGAACCTCGTGAATGCTTAGGATACAAATGACATGTTATTAGGGGTTATATTTACAGTTTCGGGTGCTAGTCTTGGATGTCCTACCGATGGTTGAGGTCCTGCATTTGTTGTGGATTCTCCATAGCTCGTGTGAGCAGCATCATGTAGCCTAACATCTTGACCCACAGCTTGTGTGAGCATATACGATTACAGTCACAGCTTGTGTAAGCATTTTCCCGAGTATTCGATGTTATTTCATTTGGTTCATTGGGTGATAAATGTATAAAATGAAAAGGATATACAAAGTTGTTAAATGGAATTAGATATTGAATGAAGGAATTTGACTTGGTACATTGAAATGTAATGTGATATATATGAACATGAAATGGATGATTTGAATTACATTTGTTATTTATTAATGTTATATGACATGATATAGTTAGAAGTTTCATATGTATATATTTGAACTCACTAACTTATGAGATATGTGGTGTGTATAGGAATTGGTTGAACTCATGACCTTGATTATGATTTTTTTTTATTGTGAAAGGTTCAAGTTAAGTCCTTTACAGTAAGTTAAAGTTTACGTTAAATACGAACTTATTAAGCTTTACATAGGCTTACCTCGTTTTGGTTTTTCTTCTTGTAGACTGTCGGATATGAGCTGTCGATTGAATTGCTTTGGGAGATCACACTACTCGGCAACTTAATCGTTAATTAATTGTTCACTTTGGTCCAGTTATAAGTGGCATGTAAATAAGGTTTTGATATATATATTTGCTATAAGCATTGTGGAAATGTTTTATGCTAATTGAAGTATGAGATGTATATATTGAAGTAAATCTCAATTAGTATTTTGGTTGATTGTGGTGTGTGATAGCAATGATATGTATTTGGTTTTATATGCATTTTGAATGGTTGATTTGGTACAAATGTTTAGGTAGCTTGGTAAGCCTTGGTTGTTGATTTTGGTCATGACGAATGAGGTATATTTGATAGTTGAATAAGTATGAAATGCTAAGTAGTAGTATTTGAATGAATTATGTTTTAATGTTTGAGTTGCGGTGCCAATGAGGTCATATTGGTTAGACACTTTAGTTGAATGGTATTTGTTATATTTCAGCATGTTTAGGCACATTTTGAATAGGTTTGATTGTTTGTTGTTACATAGCTTGGAACCTAAGCATTTGAATATGAAATGACTTGTGTTTGAAGGTGAATTTAGGAACAGACGACCCGTGACACGGTCTGCCACATGGCTGTGTGCTCCACACGGTTGTTTACATGGCCATGTGGTCTATATTAAATTTTGGTGGAGATTTTTCCCACACGACCACAGGTTGTTACACGGCCTGGTGACACGACTGAGTGACCTTATATTCGAATTGTACACGGCCTGAGAACACTGGCATGTAGGGTAGCCACAAGACCATGCTTGGAGCCATACGGGCTGGTCTATTTCACATAGCTGTGTGAACCATGTTTACACTTTGTTCTCGAAATTTTGTAAATGTTTCGATTTAATCCAGATTTGATCTTGGTTTGTTTTAAAGGTTTCATAAGCTCAATTTAGGTCCTGATTTGATTAAATAGAATGGAAATGATTGCATATGAGTTATTTTGGTTATGTTTGATTAAATTATGAATAATATTACAATTTTATAGTTGTAATACTTTATAGCTCGGGTCGGTGACCGAACCGGGTACAGGGTGTTACACTATATATGCGAACCCTACATGTGAACTTGTTATGTACGTGCTAATCGAACTAAGCATGTTAATATCCCAATGTTATTTAGCATGAAAAAACTGTATATGAGAAATTGTTTTTAGTTCGAATAAAGTAATTGCATATGTGAAATTGATATGAATTAATTGTATAAATACATGCCAATGATTGTTAGTATGAAAATTCATACACTGTATTGAAAGTTAAATGCACTTGGTAAGCATAGTAATCGATTATTGATTGATAAAATAGCATGACATGTTGAATTTGTGTGCATGATTACATGAAATTGGGTATGGAGGACGGAGGAATTCTGTAGGAGAAAGTGGCAAATTAAGTCCACACCGAAAGTCAATACTGCACAAAGTAGGCAGCAATTTAATAGAAACCGGGTAAATTGGGATGATAGTTTAAAATGTCATCAAAACCGAGCAACTAGAATGGTAAGTTATTGTAGTAAAAGTCATCGTTGGATGACAAGTGAAAGATTATCGTCATCGAAAAAATTTGGGATGGTTAGTTATCGATATAGGTTTTGTAGTGTCGAGCGATGCTCAAGGGAGGATAGAATGGATGGGTGGGAATTTGAAATTCATAATTGTATTGTATCATGAACATAATCTATACATGCATTGATTTACTAAATGTTCCTTACATTATGCTCAATTGCTATGATGCTCTAAATTAAATGCTTTATTGTTTGAACAATTATATATAATGGTTTAAAATTAGACTCACATTGGGATGCTCAATTGGTATGATGCTCTAAATTAAATGCTTTTCTATTTGAACAATTCTATATAATAGTTTAAGATTAGACTCACATTGGGTTGTTAAAAGCTCACTCATCATTTTCCTTACCTCTTAAGTAACACAAAAAACTAGGACGTAGAATGACATTGGAGGAATGTAACACCCCTAACCCGTATCTTTTATCGGAATAGGGTTACGGAGCATTACGAGAGTTTATGTTTCAAAATTAAAAATATTTTAAAAACATTTTAATTAACAACATCAATCATAGCAAAACTAATCAATGACATACATATTGTCCCTTATGCAAGCCCTCGAGGCCCTAAAAACATATTAGAAACAAGTCGAGACTAAATTGGAAATATATGAGATTTTAGGAGAAAGATGCAAATTTTCAAACTGCAGGGGTCACACAACTGTGTGGCCAGGCCATGTGGACATTTGAAGTAGAGACACACTGCCGTGTCCCAGCCCGTGTAACTCTCTTACTTGGGTCACACGGCCAAGCCACATGTCCTTGTGCCAAGCCATGTACCCTTTGAAGTGGCCCACATGCCCGTGTGCCAGGCCATGTGTTATACACGGCTGAGACACACGCTCGTTTCCCTGGCCATGTAGAAGAAAAATAGGCCATTTTCAAGCCATTTTTCTCTCCCAAAGCCTAGTTACTTACACCAACCAAATGCACTTATTTTCATGCATTCAAGATACACCTAAAACATGCATAAACATGCTAGAACATCATAGTACTTAGCCATACAACCAATATGCCTTAAAGACACCTCAAACACAACAATCAAATTTGACTAAATATTTTCTACATTTAGCCATAAATCAATCAACCAATTGAACAACTTATATACTACATTTACCATAATGTTCACATACCATTTTCATACTCATAACCACCAATATGACCATATATGCCAACTATCACCAATATACCTTAATAACCACATTCAAGCAAATCAAAGAACAACTCATTGCTTACATCTTAATTACCATTCCAAACTCTCATCATTTAGGTACCATAAACACCATATTAATAACCATTACAAGGCCAAATATATACATGCCAACATAAGACCATTTAATCACCCAAAAGACCATAATTACAAGCCAACACAAATGGCTATATCATCAAACAAAAACACCTATACATGTGTATATTTAACCAATTATCAATTAACTTGTTTTCATGCCAAAACATAGCATAATTGATGCATAATGACCATACCATATTAGATTCATGCCATATCTAGTTCAAAACCTTTCCAAAGCAAACATATCTTGACCATGTTTAGATCAATTTATCACATACCATTTTGGTCATTTCAAAACATGCATCAATTTGACCATATTAACCACAACCAACAAGATATCAATAGTACTTCAAATCCAAGGCAACATTTCATGCAATAGTCATCAACCAAAATGACATATACACACCAAACTCATCAACTGAACATTAGACATAGTCCACCTATACATGCCATTATAACCACGACCAAAGCATTAAAATCTACAAATAAAATCGATGGATAGTGTGATAGATCTCCAACTAGCTTCCAACCCAATCGAGTTTTTGATAATCTGCAAGGTAAAGGAAAAATAACTACGTAAGCATTGTATGCTTAGTAAGCTCGTATAAACTTTAAGCATAAAATTCCATATCGAAAATAAACTTATTAGAATAGACATAACCCTATGCCAATGCCAAAATTCATAAAACTATATGATCATCTACTCACAAATGAGTAAATTCATTAATGTTACATATATTTATAATTCATAACATGAAAGGATTTTATGGGACATAATGTATAACCATCACCCTTTCTATAAGATTATACATCTTTATTTTTAGTTACTTTCCATTCCGTTCCCAATGCTTATCATAAGCCTAAACAACAAAACCAATTCCCGACTTAGTGTATTTATCCTTAACATAGATTCATCTATAGCATATACAATTTGCTAACATTTAAATACATCATCTATCATATTAAACCTTTTACAAAATCATAATACATCCCAAATACGTACTTACCTTTTCATTCTATTTTCTTACCCGTTTCATATGCATAGTACAAACACAATCATAAACATTAATCATATCCACAAGCTTGGCATAAGCCTAAGCACATCAACAACACATCTTAGCTCATTTAGATATGATTCATATGAATTTGACATGGATAATCATTATACTTGAGCATAATTCAATTGAATTTATCATCCATCTCATAACATATCATATTTACCATGTATCACCATTTCAATGAGTTTCATGCATACATATCTTAATTCATACTAAACACTTACCATTTCATTTGCATAACACATAAGGCATAAATATAGTATTAATCATAATCACAAGTTAGTGATTAAACACATAACTTAGCAAAATCACCACATGATAAAATAACTTTCATGAATATAGCATATATGCATTCATACTTTTCATGAGCATGGCTATACACACTTTAATCATCAACAATTCATACCTTTCTATACTTTCATGACATTGCCAATCGGAACACTTACCGTTCCTTCCCTTTGTATGCCCGTTGGACCACTTAGAATAATATTGGATACGCGGGAACCTCAAATACTATGTGCTAATATATGGTCAAAACCATTTCTTTCATTTTCCTTTACATAGATGCTCTCACTCGAGCCATAAATGGGTCTGCTCACACAAGCTGTCGGTCGGAACGTAGCTACATGATGCTGCTCACACAAGCTGTCAAGTAACCGCAACACATACTGGAAACTCAGCCACTGGTAGAATGTTCAGGACCAGCACCTAAAATAAGGTAACCCTAATGACATGTCATTTGTATCCTATATATTCTTGAGGTTCAAACGGGGCTCGATAGTCATTGCACGTCGTTGAATTTCCATCATTTCTTTACAAGATAAATTGTATAATAACATATATATATTGATTCATTTTCAATAAAATCATATAACGAAATTCAATTTAATCAACATTATATATAGTACAGTTCATATGAACTTACCTGGTTAAATTGTAGAAATGTCAAAGCACAGGGGCATTTTGGTAATTTTTTATTCTCCTCGATTTTCCACCTGATCTTGATCTAAATTAATAATTTCATTCAATTATTAATTTAGTCGATAAAACAATGTATTTTATGCAATTTAGTCATTTGACTTTTTTACAAAATTGCCCCTAAGTTTTACTTTTATTCAATTTAGTCTTTGAGCCCAAAACATGCAAATTAACCATTTTTACCCAAAAATGAACCTAGAAGAATAAGTATGGCATCCAAAATAGCCCATTCATGCAAAAATTTCACATCAAATCCTTATACTTTTACTATTTTAACAATTTAGTCCCTAATTAAAAAATTCATCAAAAATCACTTAATAAAATACTTTTAAATAACAACTAATATCTCATGTAAGGCACAATTTTAGCCCGGGCCCAAAATCTATGAACAGAAAGTATAAACCAAATATTAAATAAAAAAATTAATAAAATTCCAAATTATAAAAGCCCAAATCGGCCCAAACCTTTTTAACCTAAACTACCCAGACCCAATATACAAATAACAAACCCTAACCCAAAACCTAAATCTAATTCAGCACACTAGCACAAAAACCCAATAACCCAAATGAGCCCAAAACACAAAACAAAAGTAGAAAATTAAAACCCTAGCAATAACAGCAACTTAGCCGCCGCACACATGGAACCCAGCCCTTCGCGCATGTCGAGCCTCCGCGCACGTGCACCACGCGCCTCCAGCTGGCCAGTACTTGCAACAAACATAACAAACAAAGAGCAGCCAAAGAAATAGAGGAAAACAGTAGCAGAATACAGTAGAATAACAAGGAAAATAGCAAAAAAAATATATAAAAGAAAAATAAGTAATTTCTGTAATATTGGCTACATAAGGTCGATTCCAAATCTGTAAAGGGCTCTCTCACCCATATTCAAGGATGAAATAAAAAAATAAAAATATTTGAATACAAAAAATAGATCGAAGGTAGATATTAAGTTTTCTTTCGCGTCTTCTTTATTTTCAATTTTTTTAAAGAAAAATAGTAGGTACTAAGAAGAAGAAAAAACTTACCTCGTGACGCCTTCAAATCCGTGCGAAAAGGAGCCAAGAAGCCTTTTGTGGTGCGGCTCCGACCACCGTCCACAGTGGAATCGTGGCGGAGGCGCAGCTGCTGAGGCCAGGGACTAAACCCTAGCAGAGAAAAAAGGCAACAAATTTTTTTAAAAAACATATGCTGCTTATTTTTTTTAAAGAAATTTTTGTTTAAATAATAATGCAATATGACGCCATTTTGGGACAAGGGCACCAGTGCCAAAACGGCGCAGTCTGGTCCGTTGACCCGCGCAGTGGCCCTACCCTAGGGAGGATCCGCGTATTTTGTTCGATGGTCTATTTGCGGAATAAGTCCTTCCTAATTTTTTTGTCATTTCAATTAAGTTTTTCTTTATTTTTAATTTATACATTATATTTTGCTTCAATTCCAATTACATCCACGATTGAACGATGCCATTTTTTAAGATTTGACCCAAATGCCAGAGGGGATTTGCGCATTTAATTGCCGCAATAGTCCCTTTGGT
>CM025254.1:30515079-30557272 GCA_013677275.1 Gossypium schwendimanii | reverse complement strand
AAAGTATAATTTTTTAGACAAGTTGAAGTACAAACTAGATACTTTTAGATAAATTCAGATATCAACTAATTACTTTTGGATAAGTTTATGAAACAAGCTACATGCTAATCCTTAAAAAATTAATGTTGTTAACAAATTGAGAGCAATGCGTGTAATGAAATAAAAGTAAATACAAAATAAATTCAAATATCAATTAAATATTTTTTTGACAAGTTTATATTAACTTTTCTTTTCTTTTTTTTTTAAGAAATTGATTGCAATGAAAAGATAAATATTTGAATGATTATTTAAAATTTAGTGGGTTGAAATGATAAAGTCCAGTCCAGCAAATTTAGCTGAGCCGAAGGCCGACAAAGAAATATAGGCTGGCTCAGAGCTATCCTAAATGAAGAAGCCCATTAATTATTGCATCAACCCGAAAAAAACAAAAATTACGAGACGACGGTGGGGTAATCGAAGGCTTTGGTCTCTCAAACATAGCCAGCCAGCTGCCAGATCTGCTAAGTCGATCAATCGATAAAATAAAATCCAGATTTCAAGAAACTAGTACTTTTTTTTTTTCTGTAAATCTGTTTCGTTGTGTTGAGAGGAGGTAGAACTAGAAGAGGCAGCAATGGATGCTTTTAGAAGGCAAGCCAGCAAGCTCAGAGAACAAGTTGCCAAGCAACAGCAGGCAATTTCATCTCAACCCTTCACTCCTCTCTCTTTCAATTTATTTTCCTGGGTTTAAGGAGAATCGAGTTCTGTTGATTTGGTTGTCAGGATAATGGAGGAAATCTGGGAAAATGAAAGCAAATATTTTATTTAGTCTTGGATTACAGAATTAGATGTGTTTAATTACTTTGACTTCTAGAAGTTTGGGGGCCTAATGTATATGTTTCAAGAATTAAATATTTAATTGCGGAGTTAATTCTAAACGTTAAATTGTAATTTATAATCATCAAAGACGAATCATTCTTTTTTAGGTAAATTAGCTAGTTCCATGTCCTTTGAGTTTGTTTTCTGCTATATTCTCAAAAAACTGTACCTACCATTAGATTGCCCTACATTTTCTAACATAGGGAAAAGAGTAGATACAGAGTTTCCAGAAGCTTTTGTTATTGCAAAGCTTCATCCTTTACCTGAAAGTTGAGTAATCCGTGAGATCTCAAGTGCTTCCAAGTGTTGATTGATTGGCTTTTATCTTTGCAAGTGTTTTTGCATTTGGTTTAAACATGGGCATGGATGTCATTCATTTGGTTTACCTTGTTAGGATCATTTACTCGAAAACAATATCATCCTATCTTTATTCTAACTGGGCTAATTTTGTTTGATCTGAGTCCCTGACAAGTTACCCTTAATTTTTATATTTATGTTAGTTTTGCTAGTTGCATTTTTCTTGAGATGATCAATGTCTTCTACTATTGAGTTAAAAGAATTTTTTTTGCAGGCTGTAATAAAGCAATTCAGTGGAACTGGTTATGAGAGCTCAGGTGTTGTAGTTATTGACGAGATTGAGATGCAAAGGCATCAACAACTGGACAAATTGTACAAGTCCACTCGTTCAGCTAGGGTAAACAACATTTCCTTCATAAATTTGTGAAACTTAATTTGATAATCCTGTCATATTGCTTTGTTCTCGGTGAATCCGTGTCATTCATATCTTCACAAATGAAACCATTTTCAGTATGTAACTTTAGTGCATCCTATCTACTTGAGTTACAGTTAAGTACTTCAGTTAAATCTCTTCGGTGTCATTTTAACTAAATAAAATTTCAAAGGTAACAGTTGCTCTGCGGGTGCGCCTGCTTGGAGGAACAAAATTTATTATGAGAGCTACTAATGGCTGTACTATATTCTGATATTTAGTTTCTCAAATTTCCTAACTTTCATAAAAACTAATTTCTCTTAATTTTCTTTTATATTTACTGCAAGTTTAATACCCATGGAGTGCTTGCTTAATGAATTTACCGCTCTTCCTTTCAGGATTTTCAAAAAGAAGTTATTAAAGCTGCAGAAGCATTTACAGCCATCGGGTATAAGCATATTGAAACAGGTGCAGCATTAATTCATACCTTTTTAATTTTGTTGCTCTGACATGAATTTGGTGCGATTGAAATAAATAACATATATTGTGAAGATAAAGCTTTATCTTTATGGTTCTTAATCTTTATGATAATCAGGAACCAAGTTCTCTGAAGAATGCTGCCGATATGGAACTGAAAACAGTGAAAACATCAACGAAAATATTCTTGCCAAAGCTGCAGCTATTTATGGTGATGGTTGTAAACATGTAGAGAAGGAGCAAGAAGATTTGATTAAGTTGTTATCCCAACAGGTTGACATTTATCGGATGTTGTGTTCTGAAAGACTCTTTTCATCACATCATAAAATGAATTTTTAGTTATGTACTTGTAAACACATTCAATCCAAAATGAGTATGATGCTTTTGTTGGATTCCTTGCTAAATGTTACCAGACTACGTTTTTGTATGCATTCAAAGAATTTGTATGTCCTTTGTCCTATTGCATGCTTTTGTTACATTTTATTGAGAATAACTAGTGCTGATTAGAAACATGACCCTTCTATTTCAAAATACGTAAGGTTTTGGATCCCTTGAGAGCAATGAGTGCTGGTGCTCCTTTGGAAGATGCTCGTCATCTTGCTCAACGCTATAGTCGAATGAGGCAGGAAGCCGAGGCACTGGTAAGTAATCATACAGAACAGCACCCCTTGCATTAGTAATTTTCTATATATTAAACAACAGTTTAAATTTCTTAAGATTGTCTTAGGAAATACATAACTGATACTAAATATGATAAGCAAGCAGGCAGCAGATATTTCCAGAAGACAAGCAAGAATAAGAGAAGCGCCAATTCCTGAAAATGTTGCGAAGTTGCATGCTGCTGAAGCAAAGATGCAGGAACTGAAAGCAAATATGGCAGTTCTGGGTAAAGAAGCTTCTGCTGCATTGGCTGCTGTTGAAGCACAGCAGCAAAGACTAACTTTACAGAGGCTTGTAGCTATGGTATAGATGTGCATTACTTCAGTGTATACAGTCTCCAACTTGAAGCATATCTTAATTCATAGATGATATTCAAGATTTTGATCTATGCATTTGTAGGTTGAAGGGGAAAAGACTTATCATTTAAGAGTGGCTGCAATTCTTAATGAGATTGAAGCGGAGGTTATTTCCTGGCTTCCTTGTTTCTGGTAGCCTTCTATTTTGAATTATGGGAACTTATATCTTTGTGTCGAACTTGTTAGATGGTTTCTGAGAAACAGCGCAAAGAATCTGCTCCTCCCGTGATTGTACCTGAGAATGGCTCAGAGAAAACTATGTATTACTTGGCTGAAGTAAGTTTTCCTAATCTTGGAAATTTGAAGAATGTTCTAGCTACTAGGTTCATTAAGAAACCATGTATTTCATAAAAGCATGAGATTAGACACAAAAGAGAAAAATAAAACAGAAAATTGTTTGATTATGGTCAAAGACATCAACTTAAGTTGTTAGACTTGCTTTTTACATTTTTATTGGCCATTAAAATTAGAATGAATGAAGTAATTGCCTTGTTAGCTTCTCTAAGTCGAAGGGGTTCTTCTTACACTTTGGTTCCCTTCAGGTATGTGAAGTACTAACATTTTGAGTTTCTTGTCACAGGCAACATATCCCTTTTCTGCTTCATCTGAGAAGGAACTGAGCTTGTCAATAGGTGACTTTGTTGTTGTGCGAAAGGTATTCTATTTTCCTTTCCTTAGTCTTACATCTAAGTGGTGCATATAGGTTGCATTTAGCTCGAGAGACTGGAGTGATCTTAGGTTATAGTTACAGAGATAAGTCGAAGCTGATTTTGCAATCTTACAAAATGGAAGAATAATGCTGGATGCCTTTTAAACTGTGGTGCATAGACTGCAACTCATCCACCATATACATGAAATGTTGTGCAAGAGGTATCTTACTGGATACTCTAGGTCCTGTCGCATTCAGTCTTACATTTAATTCGCTCTAGCTTAAGCATTTGATTTAATGCCCACACAAATAACACTACTAATAAACTTGTCTAGGTTATAGCTTTCATTTAAAAAAAAAAATTGATGGGTTGAATTTCTCATTTACTTGCTCTGATTCTTAAAACACTGTATGCCCATGCAGGTAAGTCCAACTGGATGGTCAGAAGGAGAATGCAAGGGCAAAGCAGGGTGGTTTCCATCAGCTTATGTTGAGAAGCGCCAGAGACTTCCATCGAGTAATCCAGCTGGTGAAGTCTATTGAGTTATAAACATGAGTTAACATTTACCCCTCCGGAAAAGGGAAAGAAGAAAGAAAAAAGAGGAAGGCATAGCTTTTTTTCATTGCACAATTCTTTTTGTTATGGGGAAAAAAGACATCATGGGTTCTTTCGCAATGTTCATTCTCTTGCCTTGTATGTATATTGAGATACTAGAAAGGTTACAACGTGTTGGTATTTATATTCATTTTGGCAATGTTTGTATAAGTGAAGATTTTATTGACTTGGACAAAATGCATTGTTTCGTTGACTGCATCATTGAGGGGACCGGTTTTATGTTTTTGTGCTACATGTGTGTGTGCTATGTGGTATTTAATACAAGTTGGGAGGTCATGGAATTGAACCTTGGTTTGAGGATTGAGGGGATGGTTTTATTTTGAACGATAAAAGCAAATAAAGTCTTTACTTGATTTGAGCTTTACCAAACATTGCCAAAATCTTCATTCATACAAACATGCTCGAGTAAACATTGAACTAGATCTTCACCCCAAACGCCGCTTCATATATTTTCCTATGTTCCAGTCATGTCGGGTCTCAGACAAGAACTATGGCCCCACCTTTTGCTTGTCTTTTTATTATATTATGTGTATATTTGCTTTCGTCTTTGGTTTGCAATATAGATTCAACGTTGAGACGGGGAAAGCAAAACAAAACCAAAATGTGAAAGAACTTCCAAAATTTGTGAGATGTTTTGTTTTTAATGACTTAAAAAAAAACAANNNNAAAATTCCTTTGAACTTCTTTATATATGTCATGCAAATTAATTTCCATTGCTATACCCTTCCAACCAAGTGGCAGACCCATGAGCGGCTCCACCAGAGAACCCCCTTGTGGCGACCCTAGTGGTCTCACCCGAACCCCTTATGGTGACCTCACCTGTCATTGAGTACTTTTAAGGAGAGAGTTGTTAGAGTGGGGACAACTTATGACACAAACGAGACCACACAACATGTACTATAATAACAACCAACTTGCAATAGCGGTGCTCGTTTGGCACCTGATCCCTGACCATTGACGTCTAATTCCTAACCTCGGGGATTATTTGAAATCAAATCAGAAACTAAGGAGTGAGCTATTAAGCTCAGTGTATGTATTATCACAAAAATAGAGTAATAACAAAAATCATAACATTCAAACCAGTAAGTGTACAAAATATTATAAGCTGTACAAAATTCACAATTTATGCCTTACGTGATTATGGCAATGCATAATTTTCAGAAAAGTTCCAACCCAACTCTGCTATACATCATAATAAGAGTTCCCCAAAACTCATCCAACCAATAACATACCAATTTGAGGACAAGCTATCAAATTCATAGATAAACTACCAAAATTGTAGACAAGCTACCAGAATTGTGGTCATGCCACCAAAAGTGCAGATGAACGCCAGAATTGTGGTTAAACCACCAGAATTGCAGATAAAATGCTAGATCTTCCTCTTTACATGATCCTCCAAACCCAATGCAAAATTACATGTTTTTAATTAACACTGAGCAGTACAATGGCATGATCAGAACATGCAAATAGTAGCAGAAATAGTTGGCATCGGAGCGTCGACACTAGGAAGATTTGCCTAAATATATAACTCTAGCTAGAAATTTAAACAATTCACAATTATTTAAACCTAAACATATTAGTTCAATAAATTACAAAGTAAACAAGTCAAAGAAAATTAAATATACACCTCCATCAAAATGTATATACAAATGTAATATTTATTTTTGCAGGGTATAGTTAGTTCGAATTTTTTTCCTACTCAATTAGTTTTCTTCCATGCTGTGAACTCTAATGCAATAATATTTCCCTGTATAATCCCTTATGATTTTTATTTATTTATTTGTGCTAATACGATTGAGATTTTTCTCGGACACTTTTGTAAGGATTATACTAGTCATACTGCACTGTTTCAATAACCATGGATTTTACTAAGTATTTTCTTTTTAATTCGAACATCCTATACTTCTACAAATATAATTACCTATTCTTATCCACCTTTATTACTTGGTATATTTAATCACTTTTTTCTTATTTACAGTTTAATAAACTGAACTAATTAGTCTAATTATAAACAACCTAAATTATTTAATTTTAGGCTAAATTACAATCTAAACAAACAAGCTAAGTATATTCCCCTAACCAAAAACTTGTATTTCCACAAGCTCAAGCACATAAAAAAACATACAATTAAAAAGAAAAATTCAAAATTCAGAACTACTAAAAACAAAGAAAATAATTTTTAGTAAAAGATTCCTATGTCACCCCACACTTTATTTGGCAGATTGTCCCTAATGTGCAGTTAAAAATATAAAGGAAAGAGCTTACCCGATTGAAGTGATATGTGCAACTCAATTGGTGAGACTACTACTCTTTTCGGTGTTAGCTCAACCTTATAGTGCCGTCCAAAATTGTGGGGTTCCTACAAAGAAAATTAATATATATATATATATTGAAAATACTAAATCCTAACTAATTAAACTAAAGCAATAATTAAAAATCATACCAAAAATAAAAGGAGAGTACAAAATTCCAAACAAATTAGTGTTCAGAACTAATTAGAATTAGGATCTGACGCTTCGTCCGTTTTGTTTGGTTTGCTTTCTGACTCCTCTTCAGGGTGTTCCTTTGGGTATTCTTCAGGATCTTCCTTTTCTTCCAGTTCCCTCTCCTTGCTTGATTCAATCTTTGCCTTGTACTTATCTACTAGGCATTGTGGTAGCTTCAACCTATTTTTCTTAACATAATCTTTGTAGATTGGTTTTATTTCTTACTTCCATTGAATAATCCATTCCGACTTAGGTAATACATTTGTACCATGATAGGGTTTTGACTTAATGGCCCTCTTCTGTTTCCTATTTCCCACCAAGTGTTTTTGTTTTGGTTTGTGTATTAAACGTTTCGATGGTTGTAGGTAACATTCTAATTTTCCCATTGGTATTCGTGCTTGTTTATACAAGGTTATTACTAAATATGGGAAAAGCAATTCGACCTTGTTCTTCCTAACACAAAACAACATTCTCTAGTAGATCTATGTACCAACACAAATTCTTTCTTTCAGTGGTATGGAATAAAACATTGTAGCTTGGAACATATCTACGTTGGACATACCAGAGGTTGGATAAACTCGATTATTGATAAACTATAGCCACATTCTTGCTTTTGGAGTTAGCTTTTCTTGAGGGATTGATGTTGGAAAATTTGTTCTGGGATGTAGTTCCCACGCACCTTGTCCATTCGTTAGGAGATTGGCCATATCATCCTTTTCTCTCTCAAAAATTGCATAGTATATGTTCGTTGTATAGAATCATAAAAAGATATAGGGGCGGCATAATACCTTGATATTTCCAAAGGTGATATCGAAAGTTTTTTTCCCCGAACAATTATCTGACACCATGACATGTCCCATTCCTGATTCATCTCGGCTTTTTTTAGAGTGCATAAAATTCTTGGACAACTGAGATGCATGTTGGTTCATTGGGGGTATACAAAGTTTTTCCCAATCAAGTGTTTCGATTATATCTCTCGTCTCACTAGTCAAAGATGCTATGAGCTCAAAACCTTTCTGTTGAAGTGGAGCTTTTCATTGAATCTCTCTAAAGTGTTTTTTCTTCTCCCTTTCTCAAAGATCTTTGAAATTATTAGCAACTAATTCTTCGTCGTACCAATTGTTGGTCATGGTTTTGGGGTTAAAAAGCAACAAAGAGGTATAAGATTCACAGAATCTTGAAAAAAGGGTTTCAAATGTTGATTTAGGTGGCTATGACAACTTGAAGGGTGTGGTAGCTGGAAATAGCAATAAATAAAAGCCATCTAGGGCTTTAGTTATTGTCCAAACTTGGTTGAAATCTCTTAAGGTCACGTCGAATTAAAAAAGGAGAGTTGCCAAAAATGGTTTGCATGTCATGCCATAGGGGTGCATGGCACGACACAATCTAATTGTTCCCCTATTTGTATTAAATTTGAGTGTGTGTAACACTATAGGTAGGATGTGGCGCGACATGGCTTCGATTTGGCCTCTTCGAGATGTGTAAAAGGTCCTCGATTGCCCGTACAAGCACCCTACTAACGTCTAGCTCTTCCGTTGTCATTGTAAACCTGATTCCTTCTAATTCTAACGTAAAATACAAATCTAATTCCTAATCTAATACATTAGAATAAAAATTAGTATACAATATTTACAAATTGATTTACGTTTAATTGTTAAAAATTATGTTGTGCTACCGGACTTGTCCGACAATTTCTTGAACTTTACCATCAACTTAAGTTGTCAGTCTCACCCATCTTCTCTCCCCCAATAGCTCATATTTTTGTTGGAGTCTCTCCATTTATCCTGTTCTCTCGTCTTGTGAGTACCTACACTTGCACAACTCAGGAAATACCTTTGATCAAGGTAATTAGGGATTAAATTAAATAGCAGATAACATTCCTCCTTAGCTAACCCTCACTTTGGGAATTACAACCACATTTGTGCCCTTTTATTTCTTTATCGATCTTTATAATTAGCTCGTTTCGCTCGAGATCGATAGTTGATTTAGAAGTGGAGAAAATGGCCTACCCAATAGAATAGGGATTTTTTTTATCTTTCTCAAAGTCGAAGACTACAAAGTCGACCGGGATTATGAATCCCCGTACCTTGACCAATACATCCTCCAGTGCACCTTTTTGGTGTATGAAGGATCTATCAGTTAGCTGTAGCATTATTGAGGTGTTGTAATACCTCGAGTCTGAATTTTTGATAGATTGAAAGGGGCATCAAATTATGCTAGCCCTTAAGTCGCAAAGGGCTTTACTAAAATATCGATCTCGTATTTCTAATTGGATTGTAAAACAATCTATATCTTTTAACTTTGGGGGTATTTTCTTTGCGATCAAAGTATTACATGAAGTGTCAATGTTAATTTGCTCGCTCTTTTTCATTTTCCTATGTCGTGTCATAATTTCCTTTAAGTACTTGACATATTTTGAAAATTTATCTATGAACTCTAATAGTAACAAATTGACATCGAGGGATTTAAATAAATTAAGAAAATTTATAAAATCTATCTTGTCCCTCTTTGGCTTATCCTCTAGTCATGTCGAGAAAGGTATTGTTGTTGTGCTCGGTCTTGTTATTACCAGATCAGACACCGGTTCAACTATCTCTTCAATTGCCTCATGGTGCTTAGCTTGCTTCTCTTTCGTGGATTTTTTGATCTCTTCAGAAACCTCTTCCTCTTTGTGGATGAGTGTGATTGACAGCTTTAATGACTTACCCAATTGCAACGCGGTTGCCTTTGCATCTGGCCATTTTGTTTTTGGAACATTGTCATTAATTGGTTCATTTGGTCGCAAAGGTTCTCCATTCAGGATTTGAGTTCGTCTACATGTTGCTTGGACTTGTCGAATATTTGTCTTCATTGTTTGTATCTCCCCCTTTAGCCGATTGAATCTTTGACCACATATAGTATGGTCATTATCCACGACTCGTTATTGCAATGGTGGAGGTTGATAAGGAGGATTTTGTCAAGTTTGAGCTTGATTTGTGCCTCCTTGGTTATCTCTCCACTTGAAGTTTGGATGACCCCCCAACAAAAATTATAAGTATTTGAATAGAGATCTCGACCCTTACTGCTCATGTAGTGCACCTCATCCAGATGGTTTTTAAAATAAGGCTTCATTCTTGTCGGCTTGACAAACATCTCCAAATTGTTGAGCTTTCTAAGATTCGTTTGAATTTATCATCGTCATTTTTTTTATTCATCCCTTTCACTGTCGGAGGCTTAGAGTTGTACATACACCTCTCATTGGGCCACATGTATAAGTTTTTGGCCATGTCTTCAATGATGCTGTAGGCTTTTTCATACGTATGAAACATGAGAGATCCGTCGAATGCTCCATCTAGGCTAGATCTAATGTGTCTGTCAACACCGTTATAGAATATTTAGATTTGAAGCCATGATTGCAGTCTGTGATGTAGGCATTTCTTTAGCATTATTTTAAAATGCTATCACGCTTTGTATAGGGTCTCACCTTCGTATTGTTTAAAATTGACGATTTCTTACCTCAACTGAATGGTTCGACTAATCAGGAAAAATTTATAGAGAAATATTACCACTAGATCATTCGATGTTTTAGTGGAACTCGGTTCTAGTGAGTCTAAACAATCAGTTGCGATGTTGCACAAAGAATACATGAATAATTGAAGACGTACAACATCATCAGATACCCCACTATACTTGAAAGTGTTGCATAATTGTATGAACTGCTTCAACTGTTGGTTAAGGTATTCTACAATGTTGCCTTTAAACTGCAATATGTTTTGGATCATCTGAATGCTGGTCTTCTTTATCTCAAAATTATTGACATTAATTTCCAACCTTCCTATGCTCTCTCGCACAGCGACTAGTGTAGGTAGGGCTTACTCGTGTAACGTCCTTTGGTCCATCTGGACTTCTTCCCAGTTATTTCCTTGTTGCTCTATTAGATCTTTGAATAATGGATTTCCCCGGGGTAAATTATTTACACCGGGTGGATCAATACTCATCGTTGGATAGTTGTGCCTATTTAATTGTTTCGGATCTGGGTACGATTCAATTGGAGTGCTAGAGCTTCAAGTCATAAACAACATAAAAAGAAAATAAAATTAGAAATAAAAATAAATAAGCAAAAATTAAAAATCATATCTATAGGTCCTAATGTTCCTACTTATCTTATTCATTGTAAAAGAATCTTTTCATGATTTATTGTCGAAACATGTCCGGCAACGACATCAACAACTTGATCGCCTATAAAAGAGTTATTGTTTATAGTAAAAATATAACACCAAAAACAAAAGAATTGAGAACGACGATGCTCGTAAATGTAGGGGTCAAATAAAAAAAGATAAAAATCAATAAACCAATTAGGAAGATTAACTCGCTTCAGGGTTTGTAACTAACTTCAGATTAGGGTTTTAGGGTGGATTAGCTAACAATTAACCAATTATTACCTCTCGGGCTCTAATTAACTAATCGATTGATTGATACTCACTTATCTCCAGACCTACTTTCTCAACCAAGATAAATTACGATTTACTTGGTTCAACTTATCTCCCAAACTCGTCTAGCCTCTGATAACTTCCTCAGGTTATCAATCCTAGTGGTTTAAGCACACGTAATTCATACCAACTAACCTCTCTCAAGATACCTTAAATCCTTCATTAATCACATCCCCATCCACTCTTTAATCACCCCAAGTGTTTTAGCCACTCATGTTATTTATGATCTCGAATCCAATTGAATAAATCATGTGAAGAAGATGATCAATTCGAAGGAGAAAAGATATTTGAATAGTTGTAGATTTAATATCGAATTCTCAACAGACTAGCAAATCACTTGATTTGAATAAAGAAATAAATCAAATGCAATAACGAGTAAATTGAAATACATCAATTAGATAAATAAACTCTTAGATTGAAACAGATTCTAAGAGGAAAAACAAAAGACTTATGAAAAGATGAAAGAAAAATAATCTAATCCTACTCTTAAACTATTAGGGTTTTTGATGGTATCTAGGATGACTTAGTTACATCAAACCCCCAATGTCTTATTTATAGAGGTGTTGGCAGCCCAAATTAGGTATTTGACACGTCTAGGTCTTCGTATAAAGTTGATAGTGCAGACGAAAATAACCCTAAAATACTTGGATAGGAAGTCGACCTGTGTTGCGCCACACCATGTCTATGGTGCGACACGACACACAAAATCTATCTTGTGTCTTTGTTTTGTGCTTTGATGGTCTAAGAAGCTTGTGCATCACACGTCCCTTGCTTCCACGTCAATTGGGCCTTTAATTTTTCATCTTACACACTCAATTAAAGATATTAGTACTACCTAAGGCCCGTGTCGGCCTATTGGATCGCAACACTTATAAAATGTGTTAAAAACCACTTAGTTTATTTATATTTAATCCTAAGACCTAAATACCAAAAATATAATATAAAATCCTAAATTTCCTAGAAAACAAGCTCCTTAAGTGTGGAATTGACTCGAATTGACTACTATACTTGACGACAGGTCACTAGACAAATTGGTTATTGTGTTTATTGATAACATTCTGATTTACTCGAGGAATGAAACTTAACATGATTAGCATCTAAAAATTGTATTGCATACACCGTGAAAGAAATAGTTGTATCCAAAATTCAGTAAATGTGAGTTCTGGCTACAAAAAGTAGAATCTCTAGGCCTAGCTAGAGATTACAGACGATCATTAAAGGTTTCTAGATGATAAATTTATCATTAAGAAAACTATTACAGAACAATATTAGTTTTATTTGTTCAAATAAATGTCAACAGAGTTTCAAACAGTTGAAAACTATGTTAACAAAAGCTCTAGTGTTAACTCAACCTAAATTCGAAAAAGAATTTGTTCTTTTCAGCAATGCTTCACTTAACAGTTTGGGTTGCATACCAATGCAAAAGGGAAAGGTAATTACCTGTATTTCTCGGTAGCTTAAGCCACACGAAAAGAATTACTTTACAGACGATCTGGAATTAGCTATTGTTGTGTTTGCTTTGAAGATTTGGCGACATTATTTATACAGGGAGAAATGTCATATTTTCACCAATCACAAAAGTCTGAAATACATGGTAACATAGAAAAAGTTAAATCTAAGATAACGTAGATGGATTGAATTGTTGAAATATTATGATCTAATTATCGATTATCATTCAACTAAAGCTAACGTTGTAGCTGATGCTTTGAGTTGGAAGTCTCTGCTTGCTTTGAAAGTAATGAATGCTCAATTGACTCTAGAACGTGACAGTTTCATTTTAGTCGAGCTGAGAGCTAAATCGATATTCCTTCTGAGAATTCAAGAATTGCATAAAGATGATTTGGTGTAGTTAGCAAATTGGAACCTTGAGACGAGACATTTTACATGAGGCTCATAGCAGTACTTATTCGATTCATTTTGGCATTATTAAAGTGTATAGTGATTTGAAATAGTTATACCAGTAGTCAGGAATGAAAAGAGAAATCTTAGAATACGTGGCAAAATGTCTAGTATGTAATAATCCATTTTCTAGTGGTGTCAGAAGTGACAGTTTCGGAATCCTATTTCTGATGTTTAAGCTCATACATATTATTATTTAATATTTAGAGGTTAGTATAAAGGTTAATTAAATTTTAGTCCCTTTATTGTGTCAATTGCATAATCAATTAAGGTACAATGACTAAATTGTATTAATTGAATGACCAATTGAGCAATTGAATTACTTTGTTATAGCCAAGAGGTTGCAAGGACTAGTTGTAAGCCACCAAATTGATGAATTAAGTTTAAGTTTAATTAGTTATAGATTAATTAAGTTGATTATAATTAATTACTAAACAAATTTTTTTAAAAAAATTATTTCTTTCTATTCATCTTCTTCTCCATGAACAAAAGAAATAAAAGTTAGGGTTGAAGCTTCCAAACTTTCAACACTTGGTAAGTTTATTCAATTTAGTCATTTTCTTGTAATTTCTATATATTTGAAGTCATGGAAGCTTGATTTAGCTAGCCCATGTATCAATTTGAAAAATTGTTAAAGTTTCTAAAAGTTTCCATATATGAATTCTTGAAGAATTTGGTGTTAAATTGTTAGATCTTAAGCTTAGATAAGAAAAAGGAATAGTTGTAAAGTATAATTGCTAGTTTTTGAACATAGGGACTAAAGTATGTAAATTTTGAAATTGATGTTAAATTTTTGTAATTATTGATAATAGAGGGTTGTATAAGGTTTCAAAATCGAAGCTCAAATTTGAAAGTTATGGCAATTTCGATTTTAAGGGCTAAATTGAATAAAATGAAAATCTTTAGGGAGAATTCAAAAAATAAAATTGAATTGACATATGCATATGCATATGCATATAATAAGATGATATAAGATGTTTGAAGTTGATAAATTGAATTGAATTATTGTATAGATAGAGAATTGAACCAAACTGGGGATAATTGGAGAAAAAAAAAATCTAATTAGTCCTTAAAGATTCAGTTATTTGCTATTTTGACCATCTAAGTTCATATGGTATGATTGTATTTAAATTTTTATATATATTTGAACTATGAATTTGTTTATGTTTGATAGTAATTTGAATTGTTTACAATTTGTTACAAAAGGTAAGATATGAACCTAATCATAAAGAAATGTTAAACTGAATATGATGAATTGCAATTTGAGATATTTAATAAACTAATATTTGATTATGACCAATCGAATCATATTGGTAGGAATTTGATTGATTATCGAGATAGAAGACTAAATTGAATAAATTAAAAATAATATAACTTGGTGAAATTAGCTTTGAATTGAGATGACTCATAGTATGCTATGTATGAAATGATATCTTGATTGATTAATTGATGATATTAAGATTGATAGAATTGGAGTCGAACTTGTAATGAACCAGAAATTGGTTACCCCCTATTAGTTGTTCGGATTGAGTTAGATATAGGTCGCATGCCATATGGTCATATTATAGAGTAAAACCATTGTTGTCGGGCAGTCAGGGTGGTAGATATTGTGCATTGAGTCATTTTTGCAATGCAATCTAGGATGACATATAGATTGAGATGAGAAAATAATTGTTGTCAGGCAATCTTGGGTGGTATTATGTATCTTTATAGCGTCATTATTGTCGAGCAACCCGGGGTGAGGAATGTGTGTATCTGTACCGAGTTCGTGTCTGGTTAATAAGATTAAAAATACATGAATTGGTTAAATGGTAATGAAATGGAATGATTTGGAAATGTGAAATACTATGCCATATGCACTGAGTTCAAAATTATCCTTAAGGGCCAAATAAATATGAAAGAGTTATCAGGCTCGAAAATGATTAAAATGTTTAAAATGAAATGGAACATATGAGCTTAATTGTAATGATAGTAAATGAATACGTGTAAATACTTACAGGTGGTAATTGGAATGAACTAAATTGCCTAAGAAATGTATGTTATATGGCAAGTTAGTATGAATGTATATTGAATTAGGATACTAACATGAACATAAACATGTTATATTGTATTGTATTTGAATGTGAATTGGAATGTTTTATGTTTTAATTGTGACACGATATGATTAAATGCTGAACTGTAATATCCCCCTTTTTAGTAGTGTCAGAAACAGTAGTTTTGGGACTACAATTCTAATATGTGAAGTCATATTTTATTATTTAATTGATGTTTATTAAGTTACGTTAGGGTCGTATTAAATTTTGGTAAGGAAATTTTAGTGTTTAGTATGTGAATCTTACTAATGAGTACTAGTGATTTGGACTCAATTTTATGGAGTCCTATGGACTAGTTATATACGTGTTTGTAAGGTTTATTTATGGATTGTAACATGGAATAGGTATAATCCTATTATGATAAATTTCCAGAGAAGATGTCAATTTCGATTTGGTTGATTGTGAGAAGAAACGTACCATGTATTTGAAGATTAGGATGAACATGTTATAATTTTAAATTGTTTATTTTAATTAAGTTAAGTAGATGTTATACTATGATCCTACTAATCTATTTAAGCTTATTTGTTTTTCTCATGTTATTTTGTAGTTATCAGTTTGTGGACTGTTTGGACGGATCAATCAAAAAGCTCACACTATCCAGTCATTTTTGGTAGCTTTTGTATCTCTTTTTGGGTTGTGGCATGTGTATATAGGTTTTGTTTGTAAGTTGTTAATGTTAATGGTAATGGATGATTAAGAAGATTTGTTAGCTTCTTTTGAGTATGTTTTGTAATGTTGGAATATAAAATCTTATGTATAATTGGAAATCTTGAAGTTTATTTGGTAAACTTTGTAGCATGTTCAAAATGTAATAATAATATGGTTAGTTTTGGGAGCTTAAATTGGAAATTGATATTAGACAAAGTCTTGTTAGGTTATTTGAATGTTTAGTTATGAATTGAGGTGCCTATGAATGGTACATTGGTTAGAAGATTTAGGTTGATTGTTTTGATATGTTTAAGAGTGTATTAAGAGTGTTTTGATCGCAAGAATGTATGTGTTATTGGTGTGCCTTGTTGGGAAATATTTGGTATTGAATTGACTTGAATTAGGGTTTCAATATTGAGCACACGAGCTGCCATATGACCGTTTCTCACACATGGTCACCTCGCACGGCCTTGTGTGCTTTATTATTTTAGGTGCAGGTTTCACATGGTCTAAGACATGGTTGTGTGTCTCAAGTTAGTGGGTTACACAGGCTAGCACACGGCCTGCGAGACGGCCGTTTGTGTCAAGTCAGTAAGTTACACAGTTAGACACACGGGTTGGGATACGGCCCTGTGTCCTAACTTTGAATGCTCACAAGGTCTGAGCTATGTCACACGACTTAGCCACTTGGCTGTGTGACCCCTGCTTTTGAAGTTTCAAATTTTTCTAAAATTTTCTATTTTGTTTTGATTTAATCCTGAATTGTTGCTAAACTATTTTTAGGGCCTCATAAGCCCAATTCAAGTCCCATAATTGTATTCATACTATGAATAGTTATTGTTTGTTATATGTTTATATATTAATTGTTTAACTATTCTGAAATAAATTGAAATGTTATGTTTTGATCGATAACAATTTGATAACCTTAATCCGGCAACGAAGATAGGATAGGGGTGTTACATGAACTCACCTTGTCGATAAGTGGTAGCCATGTTTAGGGAAACTTTTCAAGCTAGTAGCTTATCGTATTAAATTGTAAATTTAGGTAAGTTGTTGTTTAATGCTATGAACTTACTAAGCATTTGATATGCTTACCCCATTGTTTTCTTTTTCCCTGTAGATAGCCAACTTGCGGAACATGTCAAGCGGATCATTAGAAGCTCACACTATTCAGTTATTGATTTGGTAGTCTATTAATCATTTTACAGTCTGATTTTGTGGCATGTATATAGGTGTTATGTATTTGTTACCTTTGAATTTTGACATAGCTTGGAACCTATTTTGTGCATGACTTTGCATAATGGAATTGCTTATTGAAATAGTATGCTTTTTGCAAATGGATTAAGATGTGTTTATGAAAAATGAAATGGTATAAGTGGATGTGTTTCGGCATGTTAAAAGAAGCTTGAAATATGTTAATGATTGGTAAATGTCAAATGGTTAAGTTTGAATGCCATAATATTGGAATGTTATGTTTAATGGTTGACTTGGTAGCATAGATTGATGTAAGGAGGATTATAGAGGTTTAAACATGTATGGGTATGTGTTTGGAACATTTTTGGTACAGTAAAGATTGTACAAATATTCACCATATGGTAAAGTTGATGGGTATACATGAAATAGGTACCAAATGGCCTAATTTGTATCAAGAATAGAGTCCACGTCACGGAGTCAGGCAATAGTCGTCATGATGAGCTTTGGACTTCAGGCCACCGCGTAACGAGGAACCCCATTGTCAAAACGAGGCCAAGTCAGTATGTCATGTCGCAATGTAAACTTGAAGATTTGAAACTTTTATAAATTGGTCATTGTTCAATCTAGGGCTAACTTTAGAGCATACGTAGGCTCGTATAAGACTTGAGAAAGGTTGTATATCATGTCTATTGTTATGTTCGCATGTAACATGTTTTTATTTGAATGTTAAATGTTTGTAGTTACCCCAGCAACTGATGTGGCATCCTATAATTTGGAGTCGAATATTAGTTCGGAGAAAGGTGTTACATTAAGTATGGTATAGAACACAAAATTTAGTGCAATGATGGTGTAAAGTATGAGTTATCAAGAGATTTATATGGTTTCAAATAGACATAATTGGAAATTAAATAATATAACGACCCAATTTTTAGTGATATTAGAAAATACAGTTTCAAAACCTCATTTCCTTAAACTGAGTCCGTAAATATAAATTATGAATATTTACGGAGTTAATCTATGAATATAATAAAGAGTGGTCAAGTAATTTAGTTGATAAACTAGTTAATTAAAGCTCAATGACTAAATTGTAAAAGTTTAATCGCTATAGAGTTTTAATTAAGGTATGGCTTAAAGAGTTAAATAACTCAGTGATATTGGAAAATATGATTTTGAACCTCATTTCCATAAACCGAGTCCATAAATATAAAATATGAATATTTACAGAGTTATTATGTGAATATAATAAAGAGTGGTCAAGTAATTTAGCTGATAAGCTAGTTATTAAGCTCAAGGACTAAATTGTAAAAGTTAACCATTGTAGAGTTTTAATTAAGGTAGGGCTTAAGGAGTTAAATAACAATTATCCAAAGAAATGAAATGTTAATTAAACCATTCTTTTATTATAGTTAGTGGATGATGATGACATTTTCCATTAAGTTTAATTAATAGTTAGATTATGATAATTAAGCCATAATTAAGTTAATTAATTAAGATTAATTAATTCCAAATCCAAGTATAAATAAGTGAGTTAGTGGAAAATTCCACCATCTTCTCCATTCTCCCCACATTCCACCATAGTTGAGTAACAAGAAAACCTAAAAAAAATCTTTTTACATTCAGTCGTCAAATAAACAAGGGAACTAAACCCTTTTTCTTGTAATTTTCATAGATTTGTGATCATAGAAGCTTGATTTAGCTAGCCCATGTATCAATTTGTTCAATTGCTAAATTTATAACTGTAAAATCCCATTTTCCAATGGTGTCAAAAACTGTGATTTTGAGACCACAAATCAGACTAGTGATTTCGTAAATATTAAAAATAATATTTACGAGTAAACTATTATATTATATAGAATTTTGACCGATAATTTTTGTTGTTTGAGTCATTAGTTAAAGTTCAGTGGTTTGTCCTTAAAGTCAAGTAATTTTGGAAAATAAGGTATTGGGACCTCTTTTCTGTAAATTGGGCTTGTCAATATTTTTATTAAATATTTACGGAGTTATTATAAACGTATGTGAAGTTGCGGTTCGAAAATTTTATTGCTTGACTAGTTAATTAAAAAAAAGGGCTAAATTGTAAAACGTGTAAAACTTAATCGCTATTGAATTTTATTGATTAAATGGCTTAATTACTATAAGTGGAGGGATTTCTAAGGCAAATAGGCCATTTTTACTTACAGTCGACAGTTAGTGAGCTTTTTTTTATTTTATTCATTAATTAAAAGTTAAAACAAGTAAAATAAGTAAATAAAACAAAAAAAAAATAAGAAAACAAAAATCATATTTTTTTTCTCTTTGTCTCACCTAAAACCAAATCTAAAATCTCCATTGTTGAAGCTTTGAATTTGGCCAAACAAAGATTCAAGCATGGTAAGCCATTTTTACCTGTTTCTCGTAATTTTTATATTTTTGTGATTGTTGCAACTAGGTCCAGCTAACTCGTACCTTTATTTTTAAAACTGTTAAAGATTTTAAAACTTGCCATTGATGAATCTTAGATTTTTTTTTTATAGAAAATGGCTTAGATGGAAGCTTGATAATGAGTTTGGACTAGTTTGTAAAGTGATTTTGTTTAGTTTTTAAGTTTAAGGATTAAATTGTTAAATTTGGCATGGTTTCCTTGTAAAATTTTTGAATTAGAGGGCTGATTTACAATGTAATTAAATTTGGCTCAATGGGCATAGGGATTAACTATGAAAATAAACTTGTTTTGACTTTAGGTACTAAATCAAATAATGTGTAAAAGTTTGGGGAAATTGTGAAAAATTGTAAATAGGAAGACATAAGGACTAAATTTAATATTACATGAAGTTGAAGCTGATAAATTGAAATAAAATTTACTTTATAGATGAAGAATAAATAGATAATCGTGGAAAATGGAAAGTTGTTGATTAGTCCCTGAATTTTGCTATCTTTGCAGTTTAGCCCTGGTAAGTTCATACAATTTAATTTAGTATAATTTGTAATATTTTATTGACTTGCAAATACTTATATATATTTAATTAAATAATCATAAAGATGATTCAAGGTGAGAAATGTAATTGAATTGTAAGATATTATCTGATTTTGTATATAAAGCCCAGATGAACATAGGATAAGATACAATTGGCATGCCAATAGGTTATATTGCGCTCTGTTTGGGTCTGACTTGAGATGAGATGAGGATTCCTGATTTATTCTTGTCCACTGAATATACTAGAGTCCAGCATTTGTTGTTGACAATCATGTTATATTTAAAGTGTTTCTATCGTGTTACTGGGGGCAGATGTAAAGACTTCAGGCTTGGTACTTGGTGTCGAGGTGTGTTCTAGAGGGATGATAGCCGACGGGTGAGGCACTTAGTGCCAAGGCATGTTTTCGGTTGGTTTGGCTCATTGTAGCATTTTGGTGTGTTTCGGTGGATAATCGCGTATCCATATCTATCATATCGTTCATCGAGAAGATCTAAATTGGTTAAATGACTTGCGTATTGAATTGTAAAGATATTTTTTTGATTTCCACTAGTATATCGTGAGTTGATATTTATTATTTCGTATGAATGAACTGATTATGCAACTTGTATATCTGTATAACTCACCATTGATTGATTGTGGCTGGCAGGACGAACATTTATTAACATTGTTATTAAATGACTTATTATGTTCATTCAGTAAGTTCTACCGTTTTAACCTGTGAACTTACTAAGCTTATTAAAGCTTACTCGTATATTTTTCTTATTTCCTTGTAGATAACATTTTGTGGAATCGAGTGATTGGATCAATGTGAATATCAAACTAACCAGATTCTTTTTGGTTGATTTTTTTAAACGTTTAATTTTGGGATGTGGCTTGTAAAAGGAGTATCTTCTATATTTTTTAAGTACCTATTACAAGTGGTACTTTTATACTTGTGAGATAAATATAGGCTTTAGTTAATAATGTACTAATTCATGGTTTGGTATCAAATCCAAATATAGTATGGAACTTATCTTGTAATAGGTGAAATTTGTATATGTTTCGATTGTGTGTTATATGTGATCATGTTTTAGATCTTGGTATGTTTATGGCCTTGTTTTGCTAACTGTACACTTGATATAAACTTCACAAAGGTGTTTGAATTATGGTACAAATGAATGTAGTTGAATGAAAAGAGTAATGGTAAGTTTTGACATGAGTTAATGTATGATTTTTAGCTTAAATGCAAACCATTTGATATATGCTTGTGACATGAAAGTATAGGCTTGGTTTTGATTTGTTTTGTTATATAAGTTGTGGTGTTAAATGATGGCATATTGGTTAGGAAATGGTTGGGTGAAATTAACCTGTTTTTGAATGAGATTCAATGTGTTTGAGTATGGTTTTGTAGCTGATAATGAGGTTAAGATTTTGTGGAGAAATGTCTTGAAATGCAAGATTTTTAAGGTGCACACGGGCTGTCACATAGCTGTGTGCAACAGAAGACCACCCCACATGGTCGTGTGTCATTATTGTTTTTAGATTGAGGTTTCACACGACCTACTACACGGTTGTGTGACCTAACATTGAATGCACACACGGTTTGGCATACGGCCTGCGACATAGTCGTGTGTCCAAACTTCGATCACCCACATGGTCTAGGCTATGTCCCATGTATTGGCCACACAGCTGTGTGTCCCTTGTTTTCAAAATTTTTGTATTTTTTAAAACTTTCTATTTTGTTTCAAATTAGTCCCTCATTGTTCCTAAATCATTTTTAAGGTCATGTAAGCCCAGTTTAAGGTCAATAACTATATTTATGTTATGAGTGAAAGTTAAATTTGATTATATGTTATTTAATTTGATATTTGAATGGTTAAATATTAGTAATTGTTATGATATGCATTTTAATACTCTGTAACCTTAATTCAGCGACAAAGACGGATTAGGGGTGTTCCATTTAGTGGTATCAGAGCTACAATTTAGTTAGTTCTCAGACTGAACATAGCGTGTTTGGAGTCTAGAAATTACATGCCACATAAAACTACGATAGTGTGATGTTATTTGATCCGATCTAACCTCTGGTTTTCTTATTGATTGAATGAAAATCGGTAAAATCTGATCATACTGACCCTCATAAAGTAAATAGTAATGTCCCGACTTTTGAACAAGAAGTAAGCCATAGCTTTTCGATTCTATAAATGTTTGATAGTGAAGTCAAAAAGGTCTTTTTCGACCTTATGAGTCAGTGGTTTACAGAATTTATGCGACTCAATCTAATGGCTTAGCAACCTCCATCCCCAGTTGTGCATCCTGTGGCACCCTTGAGTCCTCAATTGACTGAAATAGTTCAATAAATCTTGATTGATAAATTAGAAAGTATGGTGCTGAAGAGTTTAGAGGTAAAACAGATGATGACCCCACTAGGGCTGAGTACTAGCTTGAAAATATTCAGAGAATTTTTTATGATACGACCTATTTTCTTGATGATTATCTCAGATGTGGCATGCCTTTGACAAAAGATAAGGCTTATAACTGGTGATCAACATTAACAACGATTGTACCAAGAGATAGGATTAACTGAGATTTCTTTAGATCTGAGTTTAGAAAGAAAAATGTTAACAAATAATATCTAGACAGGGATTTGTATAACTTATTAAATATACCCGAGAAATTGTGTCTGTGGATAGCGTTGACAGTGTTTGTAATGCCCTAGATTTGTATGTTTGCATTGTGGAAAATTTCGTGCTGGTGAATGTAGGATTGGTGAGGTACATGTTTCATATGGGGGTCGATGGATCACTTCATGAGAAATTTCCCAAGTAAAGTGGGAAAGATTGATGAGCAGAGTGTTAAACAATTATCTACGCCTTAGAAAGGTAAACACCTTGGTTAGAGTAGTAATACTTGAGCTAATTGTAGTAGGAAAAAAGACACAATTGTTAGATCTAAAACTACCCAGCCTGATGCTATTTTTGGTACATTCTATCTCTTTTTTATTACTGTGTACGCACTGATTGACCCTCGGTCAACTCATTCATATATTTGCACTACATTAGTGACAGATAAGGATTTACCAGTTTAGCTAACTGAATTTGATGTTAGAGTTACAAATTCATTAGGTGAGCGTGTGATAGTTAACTTAATATGTCGTAAGTGTCCACTTAGAGTACTGGATTGTGAATTTCCTACTGATTTAATATTTTTATCTTTTCACGAACTCGATATTATTCTAAGAATACACAGCTTGACATTATACGATGCTGTAGTTAACTGTAGACTGAAATAGATTGATCTAAAATATAAAATTGGTAAAAATATTACAATTGAGTCTGATATATCAAACAATGCTATTACAATTGAGTTATTATATTAGTATGTTAAGTTACACTTTGAAAATTTTATTATTTAACTAGTTAATTAAAGAAAAAGGACTAAATCATAAAAAGGTGTAAAACTTAATCGCTATTGAACTTTATTGATTAAATGGCTTAATTATTATAAGTAGAGGGATTTATAAGGCAAATAGGCCACTTTTACTTGGTGTGGATGGTTAGTGAGCTTTTTTTTATTTTATTCATTAACTAAAAGTTAAAATAAGTAAGTAAAGCATAAAAACATAAGAAAATGAACATGATAATTTATTTCTCTTTGTTCCACCAAAAACCAAATCTAAAATCTCCATTTCTGAAGCTTAGAGTTTGACCAAACAAAGATTCATGCATGGTAAGCCATTTTTCACCCATTTCTCATAATTTTTATGTTTTTGTGATTGTTGTAACTAGGTCCAGCTAACCTGTACCTTCATTTTCAAATCGATTAAAGATTTTAAAACTTTCCATCGATAAATCTTAGATATTTTTGATAGAAAATGGTTTAGTTGGAAGCTTGATAATGAGTTTGGACTAGTTTGTAAAGTGATTTTGTTTAGTTTTTAAGTTTCAGGATTAAATTATTAAATTTAGCATGGTTTCCTTGTAAAATTTCATAATTAGAGGGCTAATTTGTAATTTAATTAAATTCAGATCAGTGGGTATAGGGACTAATTGGGAAAATAAGTTTGTTTCAGCTTTAGGGACTAAATCAAATAATGTGTAAAAGTTTAGGGCAATTGTGAAAATTTTTAAATAGGAAGACATAAGCACTTAATTGGATATTACATGAAGTTGAAGTTTATAAATTGAAATAAATTTTACTTTATAGATAAATAACAAGTAGATAATCATGGAAAAGGGAAAGTTATTGATTAGTCCCTCAATTTTACTATCTGTGCAGTTTACCCCTGGTAAGTTCATACAATTTAATTTAGTAGAATTTGCAATATTTTACTGACTTACGAATACTTATATATATTTAATGAAATAATCATAAAAATGATTCAATGTGAGAAATGTAATTGAATTGTAAGATATTATGCGATTTTATATATCGAGCCCGAATGAATATATGATAAGACAAAATTGGCATGCCAATAGGTTATATTGCACATTGTACAGGTCTGACTTGAGATGAGATGAGGATTCTTGATTTATTCTTGTCCACTAAATATACTGGAGTCCAGCATTTGTTGCGGACAATCGTGTTATATTTAAAGCGTTTCTAGTGTGTTACTAGGGGCGGATGTAAAACCTTTAGGCTTGGCACTTGGTGTCGAGGTGTGTTCTAGAGGGGTGATAGCCTACGGGCTAGGAACTTAGTGCCATGACATTTTCTCGGTTGGTTTGGCTCATTGGAGCATTTTGGTGTGTTTCGGTGGATAACCGCGTATCCTTATCTATTATATTGTTCATCGGGAAGATTTAAATTGGTTAAATGACTTGTGTATTGAATTGTAAAAATATTTTCTTGATTTCCAATAGTATATCGTGACTTGATATTGATTGAGTTCGTACGAATGAACTGATTATGCAACTTGTATATCTGTATAATTCACCATTGATTGATTGTGGTTGGTAAGACTAACATCTATTAACATTGTTATTAAATGATTTATTATGTTTATTCGGTATGTTTTATCGTTTTAACCTATGAACTTACTAAGTTTATTAAAGCTTACTCGTGTCATTTTCCTGTTTCCTTGTAGTTAACAGTTTGTGAAATTGGACAATTGGATCAACATAAATATCACACTATCCAAATTCTTTTTAGTAGCTTTTTTATAAAAAAAATGTTTAATTTTGGGATATGTGGCATGTAATAAAAGTATCTTCTATATTTTTTAAGTACTTATTACAAGCAGTATTTTCTATACTTGTGTGATAAATACATGCTTTAGTTTATAATGTGCTAATTCATAGTTTGGTATGGAATCCAAATATAGTATGAAACTTGTCATGTAATAGGTGAAATTTGTATATGTTTTGTTTGTGTGTTATATTTGATCATGTTTTAGATCTTGGTATGTTTATGGTCTTGTTTTGCCAATTGTTCACTTGATATAAACTTTACAAAGGTGTTTGAATTATGATACAAATGAATGTGGTTTAATGAAAAGAGTAATGGTAAGTTTTGACATGAGTTAATGTATGATTTTTTAGCTTAAATGCAAACCATTTGGTATATGCTTGTGAGAAGAAAGTATAGGCTTGGTTTTGATTTGTTTTGGTATATAAGTTGTGGTGTCAAATGATGGCATATTGGTTAGGAATAGGTTGGGTGAAATTGACATGTTTTTCAATAAGATTCAATGTGTTTGAGAATGGTTTTGTAGCTGATAATGATGTGGCTTGGTGTCTAAGATTTTGTGGAAAAATTACTTGAAATGAAAGATTTTTTAAGTGCACACGACCTGGGACATGAGCTATTACACAGCTGTTTGCCAGAGATGGCCAACCTACACGATCGTGTGTCATTATTATTTTTATATGCATGTTTCACACAGTCGTGTGCCTCAAGTCAAAATGTAACATGGTTTGGCTTACAGCCTACGACATGATTGTGTGACACAACATCCAATGCACACAAGGTTTAGCACACGGCATGCGACACGGCTGTGTGGCCCTATTTTGAATACTCTCATGTGCTGGGACACAACCATGTTTCCAAACTTTGATTACCCACACGGTTTGGGCTATATCACACGGCCTGGCCACAAGGCAATGTGACCTTTGTTTTCAAAATTTTTGAATTTTTCTAAAACTTTCTGTTTTGTTTTAAATTAGTCTCTGATTGTTCCTCAATTATTTTTAAGGCCCTGTAAGCCCGATTTAATGTCAATATTATATTTATGTTATGAATGACATTTTAATTTGATTATATGTTATTTAATTTGATATTTAAATGGTTAAATGTTAGTAATTGTTATGATATGCATTGTAATGCTCTATAACCTTAATTCGACGATAGAGACAGGTTAGGGGTATTACAATAACAAGTTAACATTCTTGATAAATTGATGAATTATACTTGGAATTGATAGATATTGAGGTTAGATCATGGAAATGACTAAATTATTAAGTTAGTTAAACTTGTTTGTTAGCTTTGTAACATTAGGGACCAAATCAAATAAATGTAAAAATTATCATAAAATTATGCTAGGAATAGAAAATATAGGGTTTCTAATGAATGGATTTGAAATCGTACTTTGATTTGAAGCTAGAAATAGAATAATATGCTTTTCTCGAGTTTAACGACTAAACTGAATAAAATGAAAAATATGTGTATAATAAAAATGATTAATTTGAATCATGCATCTCATGATAGTTTTGTTGTGAGCCATTGAAAGGCTATTGTGTGTTAGTATATGATATTGATTGGTATAAATATATACTTTTATAAAACCAGAATTGGATAAAAGTGGAGCTTGTAAAGGAAAAGCAAAAAACTATGGAATAGGCCCTAAGAGATCTACTCGTTTTGTGTTTTGAAAGGTAAGTTCTTATGGAACTTACTACCTTTCCTTGTTTAATAGGTGTGTTTGTGTTTATTTTCATTGTATCTATGCTTGAACTTAAGTTAAGATTTTGGTGAAAATTGGCATACATGGCTAGAAAATGTAATTGAATTGAATTGGAATAAGTGGTTGATCTTATATCTATTATTTGTCACTAAAAGAATGACAAAGATCCTAAAATGTATCATTAAATGTATGTGCAGTTCATGTTTAGATTCAATAAAAAAAATTTAGAAATTGATATGTGATAGTTACAGGATATGAATATGAAAATGTGGATAATTGATGCCCATGTGAACTTAGTAAAAGGTTAGGATATAGTTGGCATGCCAATATGGTCATATGTGTGCTTGTGTATGGGGCAGTTGACGATGTGGAGATTATTATATACTATTTTGGGATCCAACATTTGTTGCGAATCGTTGAGTATTCACTGTCTCTACGGAGACATTTGTGTGGTGGAGGGATGTATTTGAATATGTATATACATTTGATGCCTATTTGTAACAGCCCGTTTTTAGTGAAATCAAAACAGTGGTTTTGGGACCACAAATTTGACGAGTAAATTATTATTTTTTATTATTTTAATGTCTATGGGACGTTAGTAAGGTCGTATTAAAATTTCGTTAAGAAATTTTGATGTTTGCATGCTTAATTACGTAAAAAAAGATTAAATCATAAAAGGTGAAAAATTAGAGTTTTATTAGTTAAATGTTTCAAATAGCTATGGAATTTAATCTAAGGGACTTGGATGGTAAATAGACCAATTAAAGGTAAGTGGACATTCATGGAAAAGGGTAAATGAGTAAATAAGTTAAAAATTAATTAAAGCAAAAGTGTCCATCTTCTTCATTTCATTACCCTAAAAATAATTTTGTCCATCTTGGAGAAGAGGTATCATTCGGTTGAGATGTGGTTGTGTGCATGGTGAGTTTTTAAGCCCCATTTTTAATGATTTTTATGTTTTCGAGATCGATTTAGCATAACCTAGCTAACACGGGGATCAATTTGTAAAACTGTTAAAGGTTTAGGGTTTTTCCATGAATGTTCTTGCATGATTCTTGATGTTTGATGATAGATTATAGTCCTTGTTAATAAATAAACAAGTTTTGTAGAGTGATTTTTGATGAAAATAACATTTAGGGACTTATTTATAAATATGATAAAATTTTATGGTGAAATTGTGAAATGATGGTTTGTATGAATTGAGATAGGTCCCTAGTGAATTCGGTTAGTGGGAGATGAGGATTAAAATGCTTAAATTTCAATTTATGAGCTTTAGGACTAAATTGTAAAAGGTTAAAATGTTAGGGGGAAATTATAATTTTGCAAAAGTATGAAATATGGATTGAATTGTATAGTAAAAGCATGAAATGGATTGAATTTTTATATTTAGATTAAGATAAATCTCAACCGGAACTAAATCGAGGAAAGACGAAAGTAACGGATTAGCTCGATCATATTTATACGCTCTAGTCATCAAGGTAAGTCCATAGTATTTCATTATATAATTGAATTTCTATTTGTATATTCATAATATAGTTATGTAACTTAAATTTTTATAGTTAATTGTTGTATGAATTGCACATACGTGCCCCTGTTTTTACTTTCGTACCCCTGAATTTCACATACGTGCCCCTATTTGTACTTTTGTACCCCTGAATTGCACATGCGTGCCCCTATTTGTACTTTTTTACCCCTGAATTGCACATACGTGCCCCTGTTTGTACTTCGATACCCCTGAATGCACACTTGTGCCCCTGTTTACACTTCGATAACTATGAATTGAGTAATATATAAGTTGTATTCAATTGCTGTTAGATTAAATGACATACTGTGTCCTTAAGCTCTATAGCTTATTCGTTTTTGTGGATTGTTTTGCATACTGTTGTTGCTGAAATTTGGACAGATCAAACTTTTGGCTCACACTATCCATCAATGTTGGTAGTTCTTGTGTCTCTTAGGGTAGTGGCATGTATATATGGCTAAATAGGTTGTTTTGGTACAATATGAAACTATACTAAACTAAGTTATTCGGTATCTAATAAAGCTTGTAAATATGTATCTTTTTGGTATAATTAGAATGGTATGAAGGTAAAAACTTATGGTATGTCATGGTTTATGATTTAATTAAGTTGTTATGCTAGGAATGGATCAATGTTGGCATGTTTTAGTTGTTGATGTTTGAACATAATTGCGGTGTCTATGAAAGGAACATTGGTTGGTTGTTTTTAGGACATTAGAATGTTATGTTTATATTGGATTGTTTATGGTCATAATTATGGTATGTTTTAAGATGATATTGAATTAGATGTGTATGTTTTAAATGTGGTAATGTATACATGTTTAGGTAGGTTTGTATGTTTGTATTTGAGGTGCCTTGTATGGCATATTGATTGAATGGTTTTTGAACTTTTGAATTGGTCATTTCATGTTGGTTTTGGTCATGTTTTGATGCTTTGAATAGGTGTTGTAGAGGCCTTTAGATGACTTCTTGTATTGGTGATGGAAACGACTTGGTTTTGGGTAAATTCATGTCCACGCGGTCTGAGACACGAGTGTGTAACTCAGTCGTGTGTCAGGCAACAAGGCCGTGTGTCCCCTATAGGTTTTAATGCATGCAAGCCAGGCTATTACATGGCCTAGCACACGGTCTGGCACACGGGTGGCGGCTTGGCCGTGTGACCCAACTCAGAGAGTTACACAGGTAAGGACAAGGGCTGGGACACGGTCGTGTGTCCCTATTTCGATTGTTACATGGCCTAAGACACGGGCATGTGTCTCACCCGTGTGAGTCACAGGGCCTAGCCACACGACCATTTGACCCCTACAGTTTAAATTTTCTAACTTTTTCATGAACTTTCTGATTGTTTCCAAGTTAGTCCCAAATTATTTTTAAGGTATTTCTACGGCCTCGAGGGCTTGATTAAGGGACGTTACGTATGTGATTGAATGTAATTGGATTAAGTTTGTAATGATATATGAAATGAATGTTTTAATGCTCCGTATGTACAGTAATACTCAGTAACCTTATTCTGGAGATGGATACAGGTTAGGGGTGCTACATTACAGGCTTTGCACTTCGATGCCTTAATGTGGTGTAGTTTATGCTCAAATGAGCTGTCTTGATGTGGTGTAGTTCACCCGCGTGTTCGAATCTATTTTACTAGGATTTCATTGGGCGAAATGTTAAAATTGAACCTTGAAATCAGAAAACCAAAATGCACCAAATTTGTTAAGCTATTAAGATATGTTGTTAAAATTGCAATAGTTTGAAATAGTAGTTCAAAGACAATATATGTAATTGTGATGATCTTATGTGCATTGGTGTAACTTGGCGATGTTGTGGACATGTTATAATGCATAATTCTTATGGATACCTATGTTTATTATGCTCACTTTGTTGTGACATTATGTGCCATGTTTTAGCTAGATGTATGCCTAATCTTTGGTAGTAACATACTCACTTACGAGCAAGGTAAGTGTTGTAATTTCCATTTAAACTTACTAACCATTAAATTTTTACCTATTATTGTTTTTCCTACGTGTAAATCCCTAATCTACGGAACTCACAAAGATGGATCAATGCAAATATCACACTAGCATCAAGATGGTAGAAATATGTTCACTTTGGTATATAATATCCTGGCATGTATATAGGGTCTTTTTCTATGTAAATGATCATCTCTAATGTGAATTTCAATGTTGTATTTGTGAGCTAAAGTTAGATTTGTATGTTAAAGTGGGTAAATGGCCAAGTTTGTGCTTAGTTTTAATCATGTTTAATGCCATTTGGATTATTGATTTCAAAGCTTGCATAAACCTTATGTGTTAAAATTTGCAAGCATGTGTGACTTGGTATGTCAAAGTTGGAAGATGGCATAGTTATGTCAAGTATTGAATTCTTTGATCCCAAGATGTTTAGTAAGCCTATGTACCTAAATTTGCATGATATGCTAACTTATTAAATTGGGAATGAAAATATGAATGCATGAATTTTTTGGTAGGAAGTGCCAAATGTGTTCCAAAGTGATCTTTTCTAAAATAAAGGGTAACGTCGCAACAAAAAGTCCCCAACGTCACAACTTAAATTGACAGTGAGTGGCTTTGCGACGTCGAGTTTTCAAAAGTCGTGACAATATTCACTGGTTGATGAAGTTACAACATCAGCCCGTGAATTTTGAAACTTTGTAATTAAGTCTTTAACCGACCTCGGGTTAGCAAAAGAGCTTTTGTAATCTTGAATAACACTCAGAAATGATTGTGCATCATATTCACAAGTGTTTTCTATTCTTGTTAGCATGCGGAAATGATTAAATTGTTTCAAAAGTAGTTGTAATTGTAGTTGCTCCGACAACCAATGTAGCATCCTATAACTCGAACCTAGTGGTTGGTTTGGGTAAGGGGTGTTACAAATAGTGACTTGAATGTCTTTTGAAAGTATCCTAAACAAGTACTGAAATGATGAATGAAACATCAATATATGAGTATACTAACTTGAACTTGATGCAAAGAGATTGATTTGACTTGAAACTATTGAGAGTTAAAAGATATTTGACATGATTGTGATGAATTAAGCAAGTGGCTTATTAAAGCTAAATTGTTGAAGGGGCCAATACAGTTCTTACTGTATCCTAAATGACTGAAGCTTATAAATTGAAATGGAATGCCACAATGATAGTGAAATTATTTATAAATTAACAAGGACGAATCGATTATATAAATCATCTAGGTTAATTGTGATGTGCTTATTAAATGACTGTGGAATTCCTTATATTTATAAAACTTGATATATACATATAGGTATCGGTGCATATATGGTGATTTCGGTACAAACATGAATGATTATGATAAAGTCCTACCCAACAACTTTATTGAAGTTGTTAGTCTCATGCCTAACCCAATGAAGCGTAGATTCTTTTTTCCATCATTTTCAAAGAGGATAAAGATTATGGTTGAAAAAGTTGACAGAATGAAAGGAATACTTATAATAGAGCAATGAATTGACATATTTCGAGGGAAAAATGAACTTATGCTTACAATATCCTATGCCAAGCCCTATTTCAAGAATACGGTGCTTGAATTTTAGGTTAATCTTTAAAAAACTATCACAGGCAAAGATGATGCACACTATATGCAGGCTTATGTGAATGGACACTTTTTCACTTTTATCTTTGCAGCTCATCAGTAACTTATTGCATCATCATGGAAAAGATGATGAAAATTTTATTTGTGACTATGACCACCTTGTTTCGCAACTCACCAATAAAATCAAATCCACCTAGACCAAAGGCAAGACTTCAAAACCTCAAAGCTTGAACCCACCTATGCTACATTAGAAACCACTACTACATGGAACTAGCTATTGGAAAAAAAATCCATTTCAAAAACGATTTTCTTGCACAACAAAAAATAAAAATTTTGAAAACTGACTTGGTTTGTGATATTTATAGCAATAAATCCTAGACTGAATCGTACCTATGTTTTCAGATAGACAGATTCTTGTCATTCTCGACTTTCAACCAATCGATCTTCTCTGCTATTCTCGTACCACGATCTATTTCGAGTGTAGGCTTGAACAAATCAAATCAAACAAAGAACCAAAAATATTTTATTTACTTTTAGTGGGAAAGTAAATCTTTCTTAAATAGAAACTGGTAGAATTGCAATTCCTAGAAAATATAATTTATTCTTAAAATAAATTTCCACTATTTTCTCTCAGAATAGCAATATTGAAAACCTCAGAGAAATGTTTTTCTCTTTTTGTTGGTGTGATTTGAAGCATACCAGCGCCATCAATTTATAGAGAGAGTTAGTAGAATCCTGATTGAAGTGGTAGAATACAAATAATATTATTTTGATAGAAAAAATCTCCAATTCCCTACTATTTAGGGAGAGGAGCGACAACCCTAGATAGGAATACTGGGGTTTGTCTTTCCATGTTTTCCATATAAGGGGAATTGGGCCTCTCTTGTACTGCTTCCAATTATATGTGCTTCATAAACTTTAACCCAACACTTTATAATATATTTCAACCCAATACATGTTTTTGTTCATTTCCCAAATTAAATATTATTTACTCAATTAATTTAAATAAATTAATTTCTCAATTAAATAATTTTATCAACTCAATTCTAATTTTGTTAAAATCATGACAACTTTATCGTAAAAGAATCTATGAGAAAATATATTTAATTTTTCTACATTCAATTGCATTCACAATGACAAGTTAATTTAAATCTATTTTCGAATTTCAATTATTTAATTAATTAATAATTTGAAAAATCATAAAGTAATTCTTAAGTAATTTCCATAATTAGTGAGAAAACTACATTCATTTCCAAATGTAACTCATTTCTCTAACTTTATCATTTCTATCCTTTTTTTTTTCATTCAATTCATCTTGTAATTCATTTCTGGTTTTAACAAGCTAGCAGAGGGATTGATTGGACATATGCAATTGAGGCTCAAATGATTTATAATTAAGTTCCAACTTTTCTTAGAAACTCATTTAGTCATGAAGTCATTCCACTATAGTATCGTGTCTGAGCTCTCCCAAAAAGCATACCATTACGAAAGCAACTTGATTAGTGTTCGTTCAATGACCTTGTCATAAGTGTGTTACCCTCATAGGATATCCTTAGTCTCTTTGGGATAATATTCGTTCTCCCAATACGATCTTATATTATCTTATGGTAACCATTACATCTTCTTTCATAAAAGCCAATTATTATCCAATAACAATCAAGTCATTCATCATAAAGACGAATGATATGTGGCCACGTTTACTTTTAATCAACCATGTAATGCCAATGAGAGGATATCATTTACTCATATCTTAGGCTATGAATTCCACTATCATTTACGAGTCACACCTACATAGTCCATCATCCACTCAGGATTTAGGTATGTCACACTATGAACATCACAAGTGAATAAATCCATAAAAGAATTCAAGATACATTCTTCTTGGGTCCAATCCAATGTACTGTTAGTTTAGTCAATCACATCTATGTCTCTATCTTCTAGGAGTCATCTGCTTCGATGCCCAAGACAGAACACCTCCCTAGCTGGACTTGGTATACGACATATTAGTATTTCAATTAGTTTGCTCATTTCCAATTAGACTAAGGACATGTTTAGGTTCATCTATTGATATAAGTTATCTTTTCGTATTACGATCCGACCAAGTAATACCACTTGGCATCAGTTAAACATTAGAAAACCAATAAGCAACATTTGCATCCATTTTTCTTTGTGTGAAAAACCCATATTAACGAATCTGTTCGAAAAAATTACAAGTGTGCTTAGACAAAAATACTACATTTAGACACTAGATCTAATACTAGCTACCATCAAACAAAGCATGGTTGTTAGCAAAAGGATGACAACTCTTTTGTATAAGGTAGTATCATCCATTTATATTGATCTTGGAAAACTAATCTTCTTTGAGATTGTAAAAGATACAAAGACCAAAAACATAAGGCCAATGCTAACATTTCCCTCACTCATCTTTCCAGGTTTTCCTGCAACAAAATAAAGACATTGTGCAAGAAGTTGAAGTTCTTGAGCCTTCACAAGTTAAATTCAATTATCCTACAAGTGTAATTTTGGGAAAGATGTAATTGTAATGCATATATTAAGTGTAACACCCCTCAACCATCATGCAATTCGTTATGGATTGGAGATTTTATCAGAACATGTACGAACAAAAAATTTTGAAATATATATTTTTTTTAAATTCTTATAACATTAATAAATTGAGTTTAAGAAAATTTAAAGGTTCGGGAAATATTGGAGGTGTTCAAGACTACAAACTAGCAAAATAGTGTAGTGGTGACAAGGCCAACTTTGCAGTATAATCCTCGACTTTTCTATTTGTTAAGGAGTTCGATTTGATGCTCCAAATAAATAAGTTGCTTCTAGATGCAAGATATTGAAATTCTGACTAAATTCTAGACAAAAAACATTGTATGGTAAATCAAAAATTATTGGGGATGTTACATTGAGGTTGTAAACTCTAAAGATGATGAGAATTCAATACGAGATGTTATAACAACTACAACTGTATTTGCATATGCATATGCATCTACCCCAAACATCCAATGCTGATAAGGAAAAATTAATAGAACACCTAGATGAAAAGGTGACTTGCATCTAGAAACAACATATTTATTCGGAGCATTAAATCAAACTCCTTTAACAAACAGAAAAGCCAAGCATTATACTAAAAAGTTGATCTTCTTGCTTTTGACACCTAATGAAACCATTGGATTTTTGAACCAAAAAAAAAAAGAGAGAGGTGAGAATAGAGTGAAATGGAGTTGTGTTGTTATGTTTGTAACACCCCTAAATCATATTCGTCACCGAAATAGGGTTACAGAGCATTAACGGAGTTTACAGATCAAATATAGTTATTTTATATCATTTACTATTCATATCAGAAGAAAATTATATTCAATCATATTGTCCTTCGTATGGGCCCACGAGGCCCAAATTATGCATTAGAAACAAGTCGAGACTAAATCGGGAACTCAGAGAATTTTTTGCAAAATTTCCAAAATTTATTCAAGGTACACAGGACACACGCCTATGTGGTCAGGCCGTGTGGCTTACACGGCCAAGTGACACACCCGTGTCCCAGGTCGTGTGGGCATTTGAAATAGGGCACACGGCCGTGCCCCAGCCCGTGTCTGTACCCGTGTAACTCTCTGACTTGGCCAAGTCACACGCCTGTGTGCTAGGCCGTGAGTGCAAGGGTCACACAGCTAAGCCACAAGCCCGTGTGTCAGGCCGTGCGAAATATCCTGAGCATTTTATTTTGAATTTTAAAAGATGCAGGGAACATACAGCCAAAACACATACCCACGTGCTAGGCCGTGTGTCACACACGGCTGAGACACACGCCCAAATCTCTACCCATGTGGATAAAATAAAGTCATTTTTAAGCCTTATTTCTTACCTAACTTGTCTCACACTTACATCAACACATGAATACATTCACAAGGCAATACCAATCACTCAAACCAAACCAAACCAAACCAAGTCTTAAACAAGTCATTTTATCACATATATCTTACCATTCACATTTACGATGATGATCAAAACTCATATTTGCTTACTTATACCAAACACATATCAAACATGATAAAACCACACACATATATATTTACTTAAAAATATGTTCACAAAAACCATACCAATGGAAAATCACAACCAACACATATATGCCATCATTTGGCTAAAATTAGCCTATACATGCCATTGTACCTAAAAGAAATTTTGCTATTTATACCGAAACAAGCTGAAGGATAGTGTGATGTAGCTCCAATCAACTTCCAACCTTTACGAGCTTCTTAATAGTATAAAGCAGGAAAAATAAACAGAGTAAGCTTTAAAGCTTAGTAAGTTCGTATAACGGGAATTTAACTTACCATTCATTTACATTTAAGGTAAGCATACAAAATACATCCAAAGCAAATTGGCTACTTGCCTAAACACATATCCTTATTAAACATGTTGGTCATGTAATTCACATGAATATCAAGAAACATGTATGAGCTCATTAATATTCAATTTCCATATACATGTATTTATCATTTCAAATATCCATGAACATGTACATATCATATATTTGTATTTCAAGTATTTCTTATAGTAATTCATCTCAAATTCATATCATTTCATGTCGAAACTTTACCCATTGAATCATTTAAAATATCGATGGATACAAGGGTAGTACACTTGAAGTGTTCGAATCTAAAATCTGTCAATTCATATTCGGGGGTGCTCATTAGAGCACATAAATGGGAAACCCTCTCTCGAGCCATATAACGGGAAGCTTATATGAGCCACGTAACGGGAAGCTTATCCAGGCTATATAACAGGAAGCTCATAAGAGTCATAATCAGAAAGCTCATGCAAGTCAATAACAGGTAGCTCCAAAGAGCCATTAACGGGAAGCTTCGGATAGCTATATATCGGGAAGTTCAAGTGAGCTATATCGAGAAGCTCCGGAAAGCCATTAATCAGGAAGCTCAAAAAGAGCCATTAATCAGAAAGCTCAAAAAGAGCCTTTAATTGGGAAGCTCATGAAGAGCCATATAATGGGATGCTCATAAGAGCTGCGGTGTGCCCACAACACATGCAGGTTCATAACCGATCAGGATGCTCCGAAGAGCTATTAACGAGAAGCTCGGAAAACTATATAACGGGAAGCTCAAGAGGGCCAAATATCAGGATGCTCATGAGAGCTAATAACGGGATGCTCTTTCGAGCTATGGTGTGTTCGTAACATATGCAGGACCACAACCAATTTGGGAACCCTGTATCCATCGAATCTCATTTATCCAAACAGGACTTAATATTTATCAAGTATTATAGAATATGTGATCAAATTCATACATATAGCATTTATACAATTTACATATGTAACATCCAATTTAAACATATAAATATACACAATTTAGTTACACAAACTTACCTCGACACTTGCTCATGTACAAAAATCTACTAATCCGACACTTTTTCTTTTCCTCGATCTAACTCCTTTTTTTATCTTTCTGGATCTATATAAATAAATTTAACATCAATTTAATACATTTCATATTCAATTCAATCCAATTCACATCTTAGGCAAAACTACCATTTTGCCCCTATACTTTTAATTAATGACGATTTTGTCCTTAGACTTGGAAAATGAAATTCATGCAATTTAATCATTATTCCAAGCTTAGCCGATTTTACATATCACAATAACAGTCCATGTATTTTATAAAAATCTAAAATTTTTCATGAATTTTACATCTTTTCAATTTAGTCCCTAAATCAATTTCATGAAAATTTCCTTTACAAAATTTGTTTATCTATCAACAATCTTTCTATTTCTACCATAAAACTTACAACCTTTCCATTTCTACCATAAAAATTCATAATTCATGCATATTCATCCATGGAAAAACTTTAATACTTCAATAACTTTGCAAATTAATCCCCAAAATAGCTAAATTTGGTTATTACGATCTCGAAAATATAAAAATTACTAAAACCAAGACTTGAATACTCACCTAATTAAGCCAAATAAGCTTGCTCAAAATCCAAATTCCATAGCTAGGGTTTATATGTTTTATTAGAGAAAGATGATGATAATTAATGATATTTTCATTATTTTATCATTTATCATCTTTTATTATTTTACTTTCCAATTTCATCCTTTTCTTTATTTAATTTTACATGGATTACTAAGCATACTTATCTACTAACTCCTCTTAATGGTCTACTTGCCATATAAGGACCTCCAATTTTGAATTCCATAGCTATTTGATACCTATAGCTACTAGAACTCAACTTTTGCATTTTATGCAATTTGGTCCTTTATCAAATTAGACATGTAATCGGTAAAATTTTCTTAACGAAATTTTCATACGAAATTTCTATCATAATGCAAACCATAGAATAATTTTAAAATAATTTTTCTTACAGACTCAGATTTGTGGTCCCGAAACCACTGTTACGATTTCACTGAAAATGGGCTATTACAATGTTTGCTGGAAATTCAGGAAATTGTGTGGATTGATTTTTTTTGTTGTTGTGTTACTGATGATATTTATACTGCTTGTTATGTTACTATGTTTTTCTATTATTGATGTTATCTTCTCTATTTCATTAATGATTTCTAGCACCTCTAATCCGTCTCTATTACCGAATTAGGGTTACGGAGTTTTTTCGAGCAAAACAAAACATTTAACTTCGTAACAGAAACAATTTTACAATTAAATGCTAAAATATGTCAAATAATTCAATTCATGTATAACATAATAACACATTTCCAAGAAATAACCATTTCCATAAATTAAATTACCTTAATGTAAACATCCACATACATAAGTAAGAATTTCAATTGAACATTTATTACTTAATAACATCATAAATGAACAAAAGCATTAAGTAAATAATTAAGTTGTAAATCAATTAATACTTAGCCTGATGAACTATAGTACTTAACTCGGATACTCGGGTAACTACACCACACCACAGGCATCGTAGATGCGTAACAAAGGCATCAAAGTGTAGACAGAGGCACGATTCTGCAATCAGAGGCACCGAAGTGTAACAGAGGCACCAAAGTGAAATCCCATACAAGCGCGAATACTAACCCTATTGGCATGCCAATCGCATCCTAGTTGTTTACTATGCTCAAACGAGCATTTAACTGGATTCATCACAATCACATTAGATGCACTTTCGTATTATTTATACATATTCAAAAAATTCAAGATGTTCATTCTAAGATTTCATCATTCATAATTTCATCTATTTCTCAACAAATACGAAATCTATTCATACTTATTAGTAATCAATTCACATTTCATCTTCAAAATAAACTATTTAGCTAGTACAAAACAACATCAATTTAAACATAATGTAATTTAATTCCTTTATACTATGAACTTACTTATAATTATACATATTCAACGAATTCAAGATGTTCATTCTAAGATTTCATCATTCATAATTTCATCCATTTATCAACAAATATGAAATTTATTCATACTTATTTGTAATCAATTCACATTTCATCTTCAAAATAAACTATTTAGCTAGTACAAAACAACATCAATTTAAATATAATATAATTTAATTCCTTTATACTATGAACTTACCTACGATCCACTTCCGTTTAAAACGTAGGGACTATTCCGCAATTTTCTCTTTTCCTCGATTATTGTCTTTTTTACTTGATTCTTGATCCATATAGTAATTAAATTAAAATCATTAAATTCACATACATTTCAAGCTCAATTCAATGCCTGAGACCCTTAAGTTTTCATTATTTACACACTTTCCCTAAACTTTTACATTTCTCACAATTTAGTCGTTAAATATGAAATTCCAATTTTAGCAAAAGTTTACAATTTCCCAAGTCAACCGAATTTCTTTCTATGCTAGGGTAGTCCACAATTCTTCACAATTTGCAAAAATTCCATAAAACTTTAAATAATTTATCATTAAATCCATTAACAAAAAAATCCAAAAATCAATTAATAAATTAATTCTAACTAACTATCAATATTTCAATTTCACCCATTAAAATTAAAATAACTAAAATCATCAATGGCAAAATCTGAATTTCTTAACAGTTTCAAAAACAAAGCTATGGGTTAACTGGACCTAGTTGCAACGATATCAAAAACACAAAAATTACAAGAAATAAGATCAAATTGGACTTACATGCAAAGGAAGCTTTGACTGAACCCTATAAGCTTCTTCAATGGTGAAATTCCTTTTAATTTTCAGTGGTATCCTTTTGAGAAGATGATGATATGTTTTATTTTTTTTTTATTATCCTCAGTTTATCTTTATTAAATTACAACTTTAGCCTTATTATAAAATTATAATTTAATAATTAAAAGGACCTTAACCGTCCATCTATATACCCTATGGACTAATTACTTCATAACTCCTCTTTCATTTGATAATTAAGCTATCAAGTCAATACAATCTAATCATTATTAAGTTTTGTGTCTTTTACAATTTAGTCCTTTTTATTCAATTAACTAACTTAATATTAAAATTTCTTTACCAAAATTTAATACGACTATAATGTAACTCTATAAACATTAATTAGATAATAAAACACGACCTCACATACCAGAATTGTGATCTTGAAACCACCATTTTCAACACCACAGAAAAATAGGATATTACATTGTTGATTTCATATTTATTTTCATAGTTGGTTAGATTAAGGGGGAGCATTGTTTTGAAAATCGATTTTCAGGTTGCTTGAGTTTGCTACTCTATTTTTGGTTAAAAATGTCAAGGGCGGAGAATGCTAGTATTGGAGGCACATCCAAATACAACACTAGTTGCAACTCATTTTGCAACTAGGTTGCTATGCAACTTTGCATATTTGTTGGCATTATATTGACCAACAAATCTTGGACTTACTTTTACACCACTCTAGTGATTTAAAATAACAATTTGATGGATTAAATAATGTTGAATATCAGTCAAGAAATGACTCCTTTTGAAGGATTAATGTGTAGTTGTGTTTCCTTAATTAAAGAGATCTAGTTGTTGTAGAAGTCTATTCTTTCAAGATCTCAAATATTTGATTCCTTATGGAAGACTTATTGAAGCATATGTCGGGAAGATATGTTTACACTAATTAAATAATTGCAAGCCAAGAATGCCTGTCTAAAGAAAAGTTGTTAATTTCATTATACACGAATCAGAGGGATCACTTATTTGTTTAGTTTACGAAACTTTTTTTTGTGCAATTACTTTGTAAACAAATTGTTAAAGTTGAACGTCAATAATGACATTATAGAAAGATCACAAAGGAATAAGAAAGAAAATAAAATATACAGATTTTACATGGAAATCCTTTCGGGAAAAAATCATGGGTAGAGGAGAAGAAAATTCACTAATGTTGAAAATTGAATGATACAAAAGGATTTTCAACTACATCTATTTAAAGATTGAAAAACCTTATTCTAATCAAAGTCAAATAGAGGAAGTGTAGCTCTATACAGATTCTACTTATGCTGTATGGCCGATGGCCGAAGCCCTCCACAGATTCCCTAGTTTTACCACAGTATTATTTTTTTTAACATGAATTTAGATCACACAACTCTAACATAAATTGTTCTTCATATTTAATTTGTAGTCAAACTTTCAAGAAGAAAGTCTTAACAGGGAGAGTGATCTAGTTGATGTATGAGAAAAAAATTGTAACTTGGTGAGTAAATTGAATTTAAATTCAATATTGAATTATTCTCTAAATAAAACAGTTTAATGTATGGAAAATTATCAAATGGCCATCTCCATTTTGTCATTTAATTGTAACATATAACTTACAAACATTTCCAACATTTTTGCACCTTCCTCTTTGCATCTTTTCAAGTAGGAATTTATAAAATCGTCATTTTGGTTGAATAAAATAAGTGTTGTTTTGCATACAGATTGAAATTTGTTTATTTTTGTTCTTTTACTTTAGGATTTTTCTTTAGAACAGATACCTTATAATGGTATTACATTCCATGAATAATAATCAAATTACTCTTATCAGTCTTTGCTTTAAAACTATCATTGGCACTCCTTTTAATATATTATTGATATAACAATAAATAATTAGCTGGTTTCAATAAATTTTAATTCAAAGGCTTTGGAGGTAATGTCCTTTTTTAAAAATGAGATTTTCTGTTCATTTGGATTAGATTAAATATGTGGTCCACTTAAATTTTCAAAAA
>CM025254.1:30445294-30456667 GCA_013677275.1 Gossypium schwendimanii | reverse complement strand
CACTTTTTACAATTTAGTCCTTTTGACTAAATTGAGTGCCCAAACGTCGAAATTTTCAAACGAAATTTTCACAAAATTTTTCCGTGAAATTTTAGACGATAAAAATGTAATGATAATAATATTTTCCCTCGTCAGATTTGTGGTCCCGAAACCACTGTTTTGACTAAGCCCAGAATCGGGCTGTTACAACTCCGAGGATTGTACCCTAAAGAGGTGAGACTAAACTAATATAATTTCTACACTACTATGTCTAATTAGTAATTTGATTAAACTATATTACGATTAATCATAGGGTGATGATAAAAACTATTCTATATAAAAATAATAAAAACTATGGTGGAAACAGATTGCAAATTCTATCAGATTTAATGATGGAAACTAACACTTTTTAGTGTTAATAATTAACTTCTATTTCGGGTTCTATCTAATCAACTAGTCATTAGCATAATAGGGCCACTCGACCATCCACTAACCTAATGAGTTAGCAAGAACTACTTATCTCTCAATGTCATAGTCCAGACCAGATTAGGATAAGGTGTTCACGAATAGGCAATATCAATTTCGGGTTCATTCCTACCTATATGTCATCCTAGAGTCGTCAAGCCTAGGGTTTTAAGTTCTTCCTATCCTAACTAGCTAATCCGCTAAGAATCCTTACATAAAAGTTCATCAATCCCACATATACTCTTTAATCTCCCTTACTGGATTAGTTCCCCCTAGATTTAATACATTCAAAGCAATTGATAATAAAGATAAACATTATAAAAGAAATCAAGAGTGCAAATGAGAAAGATTTTGATAATAAAATAGATGCGTGAACAATAATCCGTTGAAGAGTATGGCGATCTACAATCTGATCCCCGCGAAGAGCAAAATAAAAGAAAAATTAAACTAAAGAAAAACTTAATGAAAAACTAAACTGAATGCAAAGATGAATAAAAACTTGAATACAAACTACTCATAAAGTGTTTAGAGCCTTCTATTTATAGGCCTAGGGTTGGTCGTCGATCATTGACCTAATTTGGCTGAAGTTTTTACATTAAAGTTTGTTGTACAGATGGAAACACCCTTGGCTCATTAATTCCTCACGTCACATCGATGTTGCGACACCCTCTGACCTGTGTTGTGACATTGATGGTAGTTTATGATCTAGGGCTTCATTTCAGGGCTGTGTCACGATACCCTCTGGCTATGTCACGCCACTGAAGGCAAACTGTTCCTTTTAAGTATTCTGTTCACTATGTTGTAACACTGAAGCTCTGTGTTGCAACATCGTGGGAAGTCTCATGTTCTTACACCTCTGAATAGTGTCCTGCACACTCACCAAATATGTTAGCCTACCTTTAGGCCTACATTGGCCCTCAAGGTCATATAAATATCTCAAATTGCACTTTTTATTAATTATGAGCTAGAATTGAAAACTAAATAAAAACATAGCTAAATTGCTTTCATCTATTCTCATTCAGTATGAAAAAAAGTTTAATATGATACAACGAATTGTGACTTATCAAGCTCCCTCAAACTTAATTCATTATATATTCTCTAAAAAAGAAAACATAAAATGAAAGTATAATAGATAACCCTTGAGCTAGTACGATACAAAGATTAGTTTCGAAGAGAAGTAAATAGAAGTAATCATAAATACAAATAATTCTGGCTTAATATGTAAAAGACTTACCACTATCAACCTCAAACACCTCAGTTCAAAATATTACAAAGTATATAGACAAAAAGATCATTAAATATATTGGTCCATCAAGAAATTAAATAGGCTTTTGATTATACTATAAAAATACAAACAACTATTATTGGAATCACTTAATACAATGTCCACTCAGAAATAGATTTACCTAGGTCGCATAGGACTTTTCAGCTTAGAATGTTCCGAGGCTTAAGGTTGGTATGGAATTGAAGAACATGGAACATCAAAACGGTGTCAAGCACGAAATTATTTTGGCACGTCGTATTGTTCCCTATTCACCCTTTTTAGTGTCCCTTTCCCGCTCACTGCCTTATCTTTTCTTCTCTCACCATCTTTATTTCTCTATATAAGTCACAGTGTGATAGTATCAACTATGATTAGCTTACGAGTTTTTATGCACTAATGACCGAGTATTTCTATTTTTGTAACCTTGTTTTTGGGTCACTTTGACTTTTTCAATGCTTTATCACTCAATGTTTTTCTTACTGATTTTGTTCTTTTCTACTCATTTTGACTTTTTCTAAAATTTTCTTCATTTGGGTCTTTTTAGCTTAACCTATAATCACTACATCACACTGCTTCTTCCTATTTCACTCTGTTTTTAGAAAACCATCGTTATGTATCAACCTATCCCTCAATACGTATGGCTTGACATCTAAATTACTATAGTTCGAAGACCAAAGAAAAATGATAAGTACAATATATATTTGGGTTTCGATTTTTGTATGAAGGTTCTTCAAGAAGTGATTTATGGTCAAATATGGTACTAAATTTTAATGAATAAGGTTGACTTTTTGGCTCTTGTTTATACCAAAGAATGCTTTAGTTCATCCCTAGGTATCTCAATATTCAAAAATTTAATCGACTAAGTAATCACAATTCTAGTCATCTATTATTCATACTCGCATACTTGTTTCCCTATATTTTCTTTACCATTTGGTATATTTAATTACTTAATGCCTATTTACATTGTAATATATGGAACTAATTAGTCTAATAATTGATCATTTAAAATCTTTCACTATAATGCCAAATTTAAAGTAAACAAAATTAACCTATATACATGCTCCTAACCTATCACTTGTATTTCTACAAGCTCAAGCACACTTTAGACAAGAAAAAAAATAAAATCATAAACTTCCTATGTTACCCCCTCACACTTTAAATAGCACATTATCTCTAATATGCAGCCCTTAAGTATACAAGAAAAAAGTTATCCGATTGATCATGACATTTTTTATAACCTTATGGTGGTTTTCTCCTTCCTTGATCGTTAATCGCTTGTAAATGTAGTGCTCTCCTCATGTAGGGTTCCTACATAGAAAATTTAAAAACAAAACATACACACACACATATATATAATAATGTTAACATACTCTTAATCTAAAACGAAAATTAAAATCATCCAAGTTAATTGTTTACATGTCCTTAAAATAAAAATTTAAATAAAAGTTTAAACATCAAATTGGGGTGGTTGCCACCCGTCCATCAGAAATTTTCCCTTGCCGAAATGTGGCTCATGAGAAGCCTCCACCCAACGAATGTGCATGCCGGGTTTTGGGATGTGGATAACTGGCCCTTTTTGCGTAGATCATTTTGGCTGAAAAGCCATCTAATAATCTTCATCATTCTCATGGGAATCTTACTCCATATATTCCTCCTCTTCCTCATTGTCATCACTCACTTCTTTCTTCCTCACTTCCTTGCTCCTCGGACTGTTATGAAATTGCATTGGGTCATCTTTATTTGGGGGCAGCTCAGGTATTCGCATACCATTTTGTCGTGAAAATTCTTGCCCCACTAGTCCCATCTCCTGCATCCACCTTATGACCCACTCTAAATCTAGGATATTTCTTCCCTCTAACCCTCTTCGAGATGTTAATGGTGTTTTCTTTTTTACTAACTCTGGGACATCCATCTTTTCCTTACGGTATTGGTTCCAATCCTTTATTTGCTTTCTTTGAAGCTCGACATATTGTGTATACATTGAGTCCTGGATTAAGATTTTCTTCGGCCTCATCAATTGTTCATATGTTTGCATTAGAACCTTAGCCTTTTTACAAAGCTTAGATACTAGGTGGGGAAAAATGACCCTGATCTTCTAGTTGCTTATGCATCTCTTCATGGTGTGATAGAACCATCACCCGATGTATATCTATTTTTTCTGCAAAATACCATACAACAAAATAGATCGAAAGGTATTAATGCTAGATACATTTAGAGTAGGTGTAATCTTAGTGAATAGAGATTGCATCCACATTTTTGCAATTGAAAACATAATAGCTTGATTAAATAAAGTTGGAACATCGGTACCCAGTTGATGCTTCCATACACCCCAACCCTCGGTCAAATAATTCACAATGTTATCCATTTTTATGTTTTTAAAATAGGTTAAATCAGTGTTATCAATCAAATTTGACTATAGTATAATGCAATGTAAAATTCAGAAATTTCCCAAAGTGTGACACATGCCTCTTTTCCCCTAACTGTTACCGTTTCCCAAATGGCATCATAAGGTCTCTTAGACTCCTGGTCCCTAAATGATGCATAAAATTCTTGTACTACAGGGATAATAGCATTGTCTTTGGGGGTCACATAAAAGAGCTCCTACCTATAGTATTAGACCAATGCCCATATCTCCTTACACAAGATCATTGATGGTTCGAATTCCCTCTCTTGTATGAATGTCTTCCCTTGAAGTTCTAGGAAAAAAAATTCAAGTTTTGGTACGGGAAGTTAGAGGAATTTACGGCCACTGGTGCTTACTATTCATTAGTTCGTCTAGCTTTTCTTGAAGGCATTTTTATAATATTTTTACTAGGTGAACTAAAAAATCAAGCAATATATTTCACTAATAGTCAATGCAATGTAACAATAAAATTCGAAAGGAAAACCTTAACCTTATTATGTCAAATGCTCGTTGTTCCTCGTGTGCGTTCATTGCAAGCCGGTGGTTGATGTGAAGCTTATACTTGCACAAAAAAAGAGTGAAAGAAAAAAGAAAAGAAAAAGTGCAATAATAATGAAAGTAAAGAAAATAGGGGGACAAGAAACAAAAGGGTTTTAAAGTTTGTTAGGTTTTTAGGATGTTTTAGGGTTAAAGTAAAAGTCGTATATTAGATTAGACACTAGGTAAAAATAGGATTGTGTTCGGTGGGTTGCACAATAGGTCAGGTCAACCCTATAGATTTTTGCAACAATGTTGCGACACAGGGGCTCCTTGTCGTGACACCATTGGCAATGTCTCAATATCGTGACATCAGGGTTCGATATCGTGACATACCCTAAAGTTTTGAAATTTTGATGCTACTAGCTATGTTGTCGCAACACAGGGGATTACGTGTCGCGACATCAAGCTGAACTGCTCGATTTCTCAAATCAGTGGTCTGTGTTGTGACATGAGGGTTCTTTATTACGAAACTGGCCCTATTTTTGACTAATTTCTTAATTTCAAGGTGTTTGGGTAACTCTTTACCCATTATCTAAATTATGTCAATCAAAATAAGTCTTAATCTACCTAATTAATTCATACTTCTATTAAATATATCAAAAATTAAATTTACAATAAATTACAAAAAAAATTGACATAATTTCTATTGTTACGTATGGCTGTCGGATTCATCTGTCAGCTCAGTTAGTCAGTACATAGACGTGTTATATATAGGTTATCTATCTCTATCGGTCCAACGTTCGTCGTGCTACTCCACCTTGCTCCACTTGTCCCATTCTCTGAACCTGCCTTTTCGACCTTTATCAACTACAGAATACACCCTTCCTAGATTAAGGTTAGGGAAATTCAAAGGTATTTCATAACACTTCTTCCCAAAAATTTCCTTAAATCCCTCATTCTGTAGGTGACCACATTTGAAAGTTTCAATCTACCATTGATTTTCATGATTAATTTTTTGTTTTCTAAGTCAATGGTGGACCTAGATGTAGCAAAAAAGGTCTCCTTAATAGAATGGGGATCTCACGGTCTTCCTCAAAATCTAAGATTACAAAAGATATTGGGATAATAAAATTACACACCTTAACTAACAAATCTTTGAGCACCCCTTTCGGTTGTACCTAAGATCTATCAGCTAACTTTAGTGTGATGTGCGTATTCTTGAGCTCTCCTAACTCGAGTTTCTTATATATTGATAAGGGCATTACGTTTATACTGACTCCTAGGTAACATAGGGTATTTCAAAAATGTATATCCCCTATCTCTATTAGATTTGTAAAACTCCTCGGGTCTTTTAATTTTGGGGGTATCTATTTAGTGATAATCGCACTACATGATGCGTCTGTGTTAATTTGATCTCTTTGTTTAATTTTCCTACGCCAAGCCATTACTTCTTTTAGGTACTTTGCTTATTTAGGAATTTTTCTATTAGTTCGATAAGAGGCAAATTAATATTAAGTGGTTTAAATAAGTTTAGAAAACTTACAAACTCCGCTTTATCATGTTTTTGTTTGTCCTTTAACCGTGAGAGAAATGGTATCTTTGTGAGGACAAGTTTGGTGTTCTGCTAAGCTTTTGACTCAGCTACCATCTTTGGCTTGGTTTTAGTATCATCTCGTTGAGGGTTCTCTTATTCAAGATCATTGGCATCCTCTTCAACCTCCTTTTGAGTGGGGTTATTCGTGCTATCCAGTATTTTACCTAAACGGAGCGCTATTGTTTTCACTTGCTCATTCCCTTCTCTTCGAGGATTATTCTCAATGTTGCTCGGGATGCCTATGCCCATTTACCTTTTGATGTCTCCCATCATGCTTATCAATTGGCTCATTTGATCTTCGATATTAGTTAATGTGGTTTACATTTGAGTGCATTCAAACTGCACTTGTCTTACATTCGTCCACATTGATTGCATTTTCCCCTCAATTCAATCTTGTCTTTGACCACATATAGTATAGTCATTGGAGTTGGCCCTTTCCTAAGGTTTTTGCAAATAGGGAGGTTGGTAAGTAATATTTTGTTTACTTCAGTTAGAATTGTTACCTCTTCTTTGGTTACCCCATATCAAATTTGGGTGGTCTCTCCAGCCGAGATAAGTGTTTGAATAGAGATATTCACCCCTATTCCCGATGTAATTTACGTTATCGACTAGGTTTTCAAGGAATTGGTCAATTGGTCTATTTGCATCCTACATCATGGGCCTACTAGATGTTTACTCTAACTGGTTAAGCTTGTCAAAATTTTGTTGATACTTATCTTCCTCGTGGACAACTTTGATTGTGGATAGTCTCAAACCATAAATGAATCACTTATTTAGCCATTGGCAGGAATTCATTGCCATATTCTCGATCAATTGATAGGCATATTCATATGTACGATTCATTAAGGCTCCTCCTATGAATCCATCTAGTCCTGACCTTCTGCATGCATCTAGCCCGTTGTAGAACATTTGTAACCTCAACCATTCAGGTAAACCATGGGAAGGGCATCTTTGAACCAGCAACTTAAATCGTTTACAATCTTCGTGAAAACTCTCCCCTTCCATTTGTTTAAACGTTGTGATCTCTCTCCTTAGTCTAACTGTCTTGTTAATAGGAAAGAACTTGTACAAGAAAATTTTTGCAAGTTTATTCCATGTCGTCATGGATCTTGGTGTCGGTGAATCTAACTAAGAGAAAGAGTTATCTATTAAGGAGAAAGGGGAACAATCAAAGACGAATAGAGTCATCGGTGACCTTGTTAAATTTAAAAGTATCACAAAATTAGAGGAATCATTTTAAGTGTTGATTTGGGTCATCCTTCATAATTCCTCTAAACTATAGGTTACTCTGAATCATTGGGATCATGGCCAGTTTCATTTCAAAATTATTGGCTATAATGGTCGAACTTGTAATACTACCTTCGACTGCATCGAGGGTTGGTAACACATAGTCTCTCAGCATACGTTCCTCCCGAGCCATTGGTGGCTATTGGTAACTGTTGTGGTGGTGGTGGAATACTTATAGAGTTAACAAAAATTAAAATTAATCAGATTTAACGATGGAAGACTAACTCGTTATTAACTCTTATTTCGAGTTCTATTCAATCAAATAGTCATTAATCTAGCAAGGTCTCTCGGCCTTTCACTAACCTAATGAGTTAGTAAGAATTATTTATCTCTTAATGTCATAGCCCAAACCAGATTGGGGTAAGGTTTTCACAGATAAACAATACTGATTTAGAGTTCTTTCCCATCTATATAACTTCCTAAAGCTGTCAAGCTTAGGGTTCTAAGTTGTTCCTTTCCTAACTACCTGATCCGCTAAGAATCCCTACACATAAGTTAATCAATCCCACATCCACTCATTAATCTCCCTTACCGGATTACTTTCCCATGGATTTAACAGATGCAAAACACTTGATAATAAAGATAAACATTACAAAAGAAATAAAGAGTAAAGATAAGAAAGATCTTGATAATATAATAATAGATGTGCGAATAATAATCCGTTGAAGAGTATGGTGATCTACAATATGATCCCCCCAAAGAACGAATGTTGAAGATTATGGCGATCTACAATATGATCCTCACAAAGAACGAAATAAAAGAAAAAAAGATGAATAAAAATTGAATGAAAAACTTGAATAAAAACTATTCATTAAGTCTTTAAAGCCTTCTATTTATAGGCTTAAGGTTGCCCATCGATCATTGACCTAATTCAGCTGACGTTTTTGTATTACAGCTTGTTGTGTGGAAGAAAAACACCCTTGGCTCATTAATTCCTCACGTCACGTCAACACCCTTTGGCCTGTGTCGTGACATTGATGGAAGTTTACGAGCTAGGGCTTGATTTCAAGGCTGTGTCATGACATCCTCTAGCTATGCTACGACACCGAAGGTAGACTATTCCTTTTAAGCATTATGTTCACTATGTTGTGACATCGAAGCTCCGTGTTGAAACATTGCGGGTAGTCTCATGTTCTTACACCTCCGAATGGTGTCCTGCACACTCACCAAATATGTTAGTCTTCTTTTAGCCTTACTTTGGCTCCCAAGGACATATAAATAGCTCAAATTGAACTTTTTATTAATTATGAGCTAGAATAATAAACTAAATAAAACATAACTAATTACTTTCATTTGAGCTCATTAAGTACGTATAATGGTCTAACCAATCATTTATCCCCTTTCTATATGTAATACATATGTTTTCTAAATAAAGCATCATAGGATCATGCATACTAAACTAAAATGGCGGATACTCATAACCCATACAAACTTTAAATATACTTAACATTTCAAGATGGAGTGTAGAAGCTCACCTAATGCTTATTCGTTTTGTCTCCTTAGCTTAGCTTATATGAATGCTAGAGCTTCCATTCTTCTAGCAGTTAAGCATGACAACCAAATCATGGGTTAAACCCAGTATTTTCACTTTAAACCTTAATTTTCCAGAAACATGCAAAATCCTTAAAATGGTTTTGGAAACTCTTAACTTTGTTTTCTAAGTCTTACATATATCGAAGGGCTTAGAACCTTACCAGTTTACTGGTTTCTCTACTTTTCTAACTTAATCATCCCAGTCATCACTCCATGCAGAACTTTCTCGTATCCTTCTCCTCTAAGAGTTACTAAGGAAGAAGTTGAAGAAGAAAAACAAAATAGATTGGAGAACAAGTCTCCTAAGAAGTCACTCTTCAGCTATTTATAGCCCTTCATGCGTGATCTCCAATCATATCTCAACCACTCATTCATAATCATTTTATCCCCCACTAAGGGACATGCTGGTTCTAATCCTACGGAAATAGAATTTGATCCTAATTATACTCTATTCCATTTCTAGCTTTTCCTATCCTTCTGATAGAGACCGCCAAGTTATAGTCTTTTTCAATTTAACCCCTAAAGTTCTAAATTTCCAAATTTTTAAGATTTCGGGTGTGACAACTCTCTCACCCAAAAAAAAATTTCCTCACAATTTCCTCCTTCTTCTAGTCGAAGAGGTGAACTTAGAGATACTTTATTTTATTCTTACCAATTCTTTGAGTTATTTCTCTTTCTTTGTATACTCGTATTGTTCTCGCTTTATCCAACTTGTGGATCCTCTCAAGCACTTGACAATTATGAATACCCGTTTATGGGTGGGTATCTAACCCTTCTATCGTTAGACTTATCCTAGTCTGTTACTTCATTTAGGTCCAAACTTTAGGCAAATGCACCGTGATAAACACGGTCTATCTATCATTCTATTTTTCAACTTCTGGCGGATAATTCCACAATTTCCTAATTTATTGATGCGCTAACCTTGACCACTTAATGGTTTAATTGCATTCCTATCATAAGGTAGCTAAGCTTGCCCACTAAATGTTTTCATTCCTACCTTAACGAGCTGCCAAGGTTAACTTTCGATTTTTAGAGTCTACTACAATAGTGACAAAAGCTTATCAACCTTATTCGAAAGGACTTGTCACTGAACATACTTGTAAGTTATTCTTATGGGCAACGACTGACCAATATCCCTGCCTTGTGTAACAGCCCGGTTTAGGCCCTAGTCGTACAGTAGTTTTGGGACGACAAATCTGAGTCAAAAAATATTATAATATTATTTTTCGTGCTTATCATATCTGAATTGACATGTGTGAAATTTTTATGCTTTAATTTATCCGTTTGTGTGCTTAATTGAGAAAAAGACTTCATAGCGTGAAATACAAAAGTGATTTGCTAATTGTTAAAGTACTATAGTGATATGGCTTGCTTTAGGTGGGGCCTTATGTTGAAATTATACCATTGAATTTTTGGATGGACATAAATGCCTAAGGTTAGTGGATTTTAAATGAAACCATAAAGGCTAAAAAGGGAAATGTAAAATTTAATAATGAAATAATAAATAAAAGTATGAAAATTTAGGCCATTATGTTCATCTTTGGCCGATACTAACAAGAAAAGAGAAGAAAAAGATTAAACAAGGGTTCGACCATGATTTTGGGTGATTAAGGTATGTATTTTGATTTATTTTTGATAATTTCTATGTTTTTGCGATTTTTGTTTAACATATTATTGAGCCCATGCTTCAATTTTTGATTTGGATGAAGATTTTGAGATAATCCATTGATAAATTTATGACTTTAATGATGTTAATTGATGAATTATTAAAGATAGGTGTTGGATTAATATGTTTTGTCTTTGGATTTTTGATGAATTTGAGTAATTTGGGCTAAATTGTGAAAATAATATTTTGAGGGACTAAAATGTGAAATAAATGAAATGCATGGACTTGTATGAGTATGAGGAAGATTCGGCCTAAGCATGGTGTGTGCAAATTTTGCATGTTTTGTGTTTTGTGCAATTTGGACTAAATTGTAAATAGTGTTAAATGTTAGGGGAAAAATGATAATTTGCTCATTTATGTGTTTTGGACTGAATTGAATGAAATTATATTTAAATGAGTTTAATTTGAATATGTTTAGATCATGAATTAAAGAAATCGGACTTGGATCGGGAGAAAACTAAAGTCGTCGATTAACCGTTCCGCTTCGATTATCGTTGTTCGAGGTAAGTTTACAAGCAAATAGACATTGTAAATTTTAAATAAATTTTAGTTATATATTGCTGAAATGAAATATGCAAAAATATATATATGGTAGCCAGATGTGAATTGTTGATATTTAGCACTGAGTGTGCGAGTATAAAATAGCTACGGCTATACAAATGGCACTAAGTGTGCGAAACTAAAACGACGATGTATGAATA
>CM025254.1:30412792-30423833 GCA_013677275.1 Gossypium schwendimanii | reverse complement strand
ACTTAAACCCTAAACTTTAAACCTTGACTTCAAAATTTGAGTTCGAGATTAAAATTTAAAGTTTGAGTTCAGATTTTGAGTTGGGTTCAAAGTTCAATTTTAGAATTTAAGGTTACAGATTTGTGTTTAAAGATATAAGGTTATGAATTTGAGATTTATTCGAGATTCAAGAGATAAAAAATTGTTAAAATTATGTGTCAATCACATGAAAAAAAAATTGAGTTATTAAATAATATTTAAAAAATTCTCAAAATAATAATAATTATTTAGATATTAAATAAAAAAAATTGAGCAGGTCGACCGTTGACCGTTGGAGCCCAAAGTTGGTGTGCAAATTTTTGGTAATAACAACCAAACTCGGGTCTAAAGGGCGGCCATTGCAAGGATTTGTAGGTACTATAAATTAACTTGTATATATACCTCTGTCAACTTGCCATGTGCACCAAAACTTGCCATAGGTTTTTGCCAGATTTTCCAATTCAGGTTTCCCTATCATTTCTGGTATTCTGGGATTAACCCAGAGCCCTGATTTTATCTGCGACAAATTCCACGCTTATCATCTTCATTAGTACTATAATTTACTACGTAAACACTAAGAAGAAAAGGGATTAAACAACAGAGACCTCATAAGCATGGGAATGCCAAAGCTTTTGCTCTTCTTGAGGCAGAGCTTCAAACAATCTATCGGATATTATATATTCAATTCCTGCATTGAAATGCAAAAAAAAACAAAAACTTGTTCAACATATTGTTTGATTGTCAACTATATTGGTAAAAGGAAACTGACCAATGAGGCGGGCGTTGGAGTCATCGGAATCATAAACAGGACACTGGAGAAAGTCCTGGTTGAGCCTGCTAACATAGTGGTGAGTCTCGATTTGACGGCACATATCATGGCTATACAAGGCAAAGGTGCAGACATGTTGGCTGATTTGCTTCACTGGGGTCAATGCCTGCAGCATTGATGCTCCCTTGTCCACCACATGCTGACCCATCGTCATGTGTTGCCCTGGTGGCGCTGCCTCCGCACCCTTAGCCGGTGTTGGAGCCGGGGACTTGTCACTGGAAGCCATTGAAAAGAACTTGTGGAGGGGGTATGGTTTGAAGATTGTTCTGAAAATTTAGGGGGTTATAAGGGAGTCGAGAAAGTAGGTGGGGGAACGTGGAGGAATATTTGGTGGCCACCTTGACATGCATGGTGATGAGGTGGCTGACGGTGGCGAGATGTCTCGACAGGTGGGTGCTTGTGAGGGAAACTTGGGGCCGATCTTAAAAGTTCAGTAATGCCAAGATTTTCTCTGCCATCTTTTATGTCTCTTAAATTTGATGAAACCAGAAAGAAGAAATGAATACAAATTGAGTTTGGGGTTTTACTTTTATATCATCAAACAACATAATATGAAAATACAAATACAAACACATTTGGAACTCGATCTCTACATCTTGTCACCAACTTAATTTGACATAAACATAAAGCGGAAATGGAATAAAATGAAGGTCTAGTTGGCTTCTGTCTTGGGTCCATCTTAGTTCTTAGACCTGTACTTATAACGCGAAGAAACAAACAAATACACACAGAAATTGATCAAACTCAGCAAAGCAAGTAACAAGTAGAAGAGATTGAGATGATTCTTGTTAATATTGTTGCCAGCTAACCAACCCCCACTGTTTGTAATATGTTTTGTTGCACGATTCACTATCTGAACCAGAATGGTACTGAGGTAGTAGCCAAGTGCCATGGAAGTCCACAAGAAGCAAGTGGATACGGTTTTAAGTCCTTGAGGAGCTTCAGAATAGAAAAATTCAAGAAGACCCACATAGGTAAACATGTCTGCAATTCCAAAAATGAAGTACTGGAATGAGAGCCAGAAGACGCTGATGGGCAATGGTTGGAGCACTGGTAAAGCATCCAGCATATTGTGGTCTCGAGCCACGGATTTGCGCTTCACTTCCATGATTGAAGCGGTAGCCATGGATATGGAGGAGAGGATGAGGCCAACTCCTATACGTTGAAGGTGAGAGATCCCGGTGACATGGCCAGTGACCTTACGGAGAAGGGGAACAGCAATTTGGTCATAGAAGGGGATTATGAAGATCAAGAAAACAACAGGAATGATTGGTAGAGAAGCAGGTGGGATGTGGAAAGAGCCAACGATTGTTGTATCCATCGTAAGGCCTTGTTGGACTGAAAAGGTTTGGAGTTGAGCTAAGCAAAGGGTCATGATTATGGTACAAGCGAAAACTGGGGTCATTCCAAGTAAGATCTTTGCGTTTTCTACTTGGGTTACCCTGCAGAGCTTCCATGGATTTGGTTTCTCAGATGCTGTTTTAATGGCTGCTTTATCCAGGAACCCGTAAACGTCTCTGTGAGGCAGGAAATCATCTTCCAAAGCAGCTTCCTTGTCTTTGTCAATCTCATAAAGCTCCAGAGGGTTCTCAGGGAGTTTAAGATTTCTATTGCGGATTGCTGCAACAAAAACCTTCAAGCAAACCAAAAGCAAGTAAAGTTCTGTCCATGGCGAGATGAACTATATATGAATGAGAATTAATTGATGGAGTTTCATGCAAGCAAACCTGAATGAGTTCCAGAAGGACACTACTTCCTTGAACCACATGTATCCTATACAATGGCCATCCCAATACAGCGACGATGAGAGCCACGAACATGGCGATGGTAGAGACTCCGAATCCAACATCCCATCCTTTATGATCATCAAGCCAGACATAGAGCGTTAAACTAACTGCACCACCAATGCACAAGGCGAACAATAAACCGTTGAAGAAACTGGACATTGTCTTAGCTTCTCGAGGGTCTTTCTCATCGAATTGATCAGCTCCATGGGATGGTATCGAGGCTTTGATCCCCGCCATTCCAGCAGCAACCAAGTATAGAGCAACGTAGAGGAACACAGTATCACTACTTTCAAGTTTCTCGCAACGAGAAGTCGGATCGAAGACGTTACAAGGCGGTGGCCTGAGGCTCGAATAGTGAGCTTGCGCTGTGAGCAATGCTAGTCCCTAGATATAACGATCATTCACAAAAAAAAATCCACCATGAAACCGACAAGTTTGTCAGTTGCTTTATGAAGTTTCTAGCCTGCCATGAAATTAAGAACCATGAAATCTAGCTCTAGCAATAGCCTACCAGGAACTCAACGGATCCAGAAATGAGAATACTTTTAAATCTGCCAATATAAGTGTCTGCGAAGACAGCAAAGATAATGGAAAGGATATAACCAGTCCCCATGAAGTTTGTTAGAGCATTAGCTGCATCAGATACTTCGAAGTGCAAAATCCCATTGAAGTAAGTCGTCAGGTTGACGGCCAAATGAAGATTTGCCAAGTTCTCAAATGCAAACGCCACTGCAGAAAAACAACAAGTCCTATACATGTGAGTTCATAACCAAAAAGTTCTTCTCCATTTTGCAATACAAAGGATGTATAGTAAAGCCTTCACTTACGTAGAACGAACAAAGCAGCTCTCAGTCCTCCATGCTTGTGCTTCACAGCTGTTTCCCCCTTCCAATTCACCTTACCATCAACAAGCTCGAGTTTCTCCTACAACAAAAGCATGAAAATATTTTATTCCCTTCACCGGAAAATGAGTGAGCAAATGATGCCAAGAATATCAGAAAATATACCATTGCTACTTAATTAACTTGCAGGCTGGTCCTGTCTGCCTAGTGCAACAGATTAATCACCAATGGTAGGACAAGCAACGAGAAAGTTGTTTATACAAATTGGTTCAAAGAGACTGACACTAATGGTGGACGAAGACAGTTCATAGACCACAACACAATGCAGCTGGATATTGCCGACTTAAGTAGGAGATAGTTCCCCTAGCAACTTGGAATTAAGCATGCATGGAAATGACGTAGTGATGACATACGAAATTCTAATAGTCAGAAGAACTGTTGGAAGTGATTTTGAAATCGGGACATATAACAAAGTAATGGAACAAAAATAAGCAGAAGGAATTTTAGGTTATCTCAAATGAATCAAAATATCGGAATCTGTTTGAACGTCGCCCACAAAGCTGTCAGCACCCTATGAAAATAATACAAATATATTTATAATACCGGATGCCTCTTTTGTGTGAAACTTGAGGGCATTAGTTAATGACTTAATATTACATTGTTCTACGATGTGGGTCCGGTGATGATTCATGTAAGAAAGCATTGTTTTTGTTGGGGAGGAAAACCCAAACTGAAAGCTGACAGAACTCACAGGAAGGATCGGTTCACTTTGAATATTACGATCTGGATTGATAGGTAAGATGTGACATCAAAGTGTTGCTGACATGGTGTTACAAGAAACCCCTTCTTTTTGTCCTGACGCTCGCCAATTAGTGTCTAATGGGTCTGCCTTTTCTCTTTATCTCTCAGATTTTTCGAGTCCTGGACAATTATGGCGGCTTTGACTGTTTCAAAACATTTTCTTTTAATTGTATAATTATATTGGTTATTCTATTTTTTATGTGTAATTCTTCGGAAAGCAATAAAATGTTTTTATTTTACATACAGATTAAAATTATATGATATGTATTATTTAATTTCTTAATTTCTTAAATATAACTTAACCACATATCAGTTGTTTTGGGTAGAGGAACACGTTATGAAATGTTTCATCAATTTTTACTTGCAAAAATTAATATAATCATTCAAATATATCATCATCAAGAAATTCATAATCACCAAGTTTATTAAAATATGCAATACCTTTACGATAACTAAGTTAATTAAATTATACAATACCCTATACATGCAAACACATTAATAATTATAAAACATAAAAATATTAACTAAATTCAATAACATTAGTAAATTACATTTAAAATAAATGCTAAATTAAATCAATGAAAAATTGTGAACAAAAGGATCAAATTGAATCAAAATTTAAGCTTAAAGGACCTAAATTGAAGATATGCCAAAATTAAAAAAAAAAACTCAATAAATTTTATTATTTAATTTTTTATTATTACGACCTTTACAAATCACTCAGACATGAAATAAACAACTTCTAAAACGAACCCAACGCCATATTTTTGCATTAACTTCTTGCAGATAACTGTTGAAGTGCGCTGATCTTCATTCAGACTTTTCTAAAACAAACATGTTGGGTGAGTTTTCCATTTCTTTTCATGTTGAAATCTTTCATCTGAATTCTTTGTAAATATGTCGCATGTTACAAATAATCATTTATTTAGTAGAGGTATAAACTAATATGTCACATTAAAAATATTTTTATGCGTAGGTTGAGTGGTATGTATCAGTGAGGTAGATGTGGTATTTATTTAACATAGAAATTTAATGATATGGTTCTAATTATTATTTTTTCAATTATACCCTCGTATAATTAAACAAATTACATATATTATTCTTATTTAGATTTTGAATAAAGGGTAAAAATTTCTACACATTTTTAGTTGCTCTTCTATTCTCCATTTGATCCAAATTAAACAAAATAAGAAATCTAAAAGTCATTTTTTATTTTTATTTTTGGCTTTTTTTTTCTCATTTAGTTTTAAGTTAATTTTTATCTTTATACTGATAGAGATAGTAGCAGTCGAGTAATTCCCACACTTGAACTGAAATTTTGCAAATTGATATAATGCCTCTATCTGATTCGAGCCTATTAGTTAAAGAAAATTTTCTCTTGTTAATTTTAAAATTAAAAGAAAGAAATTTACGACTCTAAATCCAATAAAACAAAATGTCTAGAAATAACAACAAAGAGAATGCTAGAATTTTAACCACACAAAGCATAAGGCTTTATTTTTACTTCAAAATCAATGTATTTGAGTGCTGATGACGGAATGTTTAAACTTTTCATGATATTTTACCAATTGCTTACATGAATCTTATGAAGAATTGGATAGTTGTGTGGTGGCTTTATTTGGGTGTAGGGTGTATTTTTTTTTGTTTTTGAGTGATTATGTGAAATTTACAATTTTATAAAAAAAATATTTCATGTTGTAATTGATTCTTAAAATTCTTAAAATTTTCTGTTGGATGCTATTCAGTTTGTCATGATAGAAAGATTGCAATAGGTTCCTATTATTAATTTTGACTATTGCTATTTGTGAGTTGTATTTTTTTGTGAGCTATATTGTTGGGCTTGAGTTGAGTTCTTGATATTAAAATTATTTTTGTATACCGTTAAATAATTGTAGGCATTTCATAAAAAAAACGAATTGTTTTAGTATTAATATTCGGAGAAGTAGATATTTTAACTTGATTGGATCTAAGGGTCGAAGAAGGAGGATTTTAAGTGTAGTGAGTCATTGGATTAAAATGGTGGCACTAGTAAATTGGTGATTTGTTTACTTAATCATGGAGAAAAGTTTAATTTCTTATAGGTCTAAAATGACATCATAGACTTTGGATTTTTTTGCAAAACGAGATAGGATTAGAGCTTTTGTTCATGGTGATGAACAAACATGTATTGATGAATTAAGAATATCTAAAGTTTTCTTTTTTAAGTTGTGTGAATTGTTATAGAAAAAGAGGGTTGATGTCACACCTGGAAATATTAAAGGTTTTACATAATTGAAATTCTGAATACTTAATTAGAGAATTTTCTGTTTTAGCTGGTTCTAGTGTAATTATATGAACCTTGTGGGCGTGTAAATAGCTAGACTTTGAATTTAGTTCTGTCAAATTAGAACTAAGAATCTTTATTAGTAGGAAACATTATGATTAAGGGTATTATAAGACTGACCGTCTTGGGATTAAGGGAAGCGGTGGTAGAAAAACTATATATAGGAAGGATTCTTCATGCTGATATTCATTTTTTTCTATCGTTATTCTATCTTCTTCTTCTCTATTTCATTTTGTAAGAAAGGAAATTAAGAAACGGGTTGCATGTACGGAAGAATTTAAGGTGTTAGCATAAACATTTGAGAACTTAGCAAGCTGATAATCTTTCTAACTCTTATGTACCTTTTGAATTAAGAAAAAGGAAGGAAGGTCTGGGGATTTCTGTATAATTCATTTTGAATTGTGATGTTAAAGTCACAGTTAACGACTATAATTCTTCTACATGCATATGGACTAAGATTTGTTATACATGTATATTTTCGTTTTGATCTTTATATACTTGTTATATTTAGCCAACCAAGTAAGAGGAGATTCAAGTGATAAAGGGAAGTCTAAGTAAGTGTAAGCTGTGTCAACCCAAGTATTTTCTTGGCGAGTTTCTAAACTCAAACTTTTGGTGGTTTCTTATATATTCATCATTATTGTGTTTCCATGTTGTGGTTGTCTTCATGTTCTGCTGATAATGAGTTGCATTATTGCGGATGATCTATATAAAGTTTGGATTTACAATTGCATGTTTGATTGTACTTTCCAAATCACTGTTTGATAAACTTTTATTGGGAAAATAATTATTGATAAAATTATCTTTGCAATGATCCGCTAGATGTTATGTTTGGTATTATATGATGTATCATCAATGAAATGAATAGTTGAATGTTTCTATATGCCTGTTATAAATATGAAGGATATGAAAAGTATGGAGGGTTGTTTTGGCGGATGAAAGATGAAGAAATGTCGCATTGCGCACTCTGTGCCACGTGTTATCTAGCTTTGCAGAGGTTTGGATGGATAGTACGGAGAATGTATATGCATGGTTTTCAATTTTGTGGAGGCTCGGTTGGTTTGTATGGAGATATATGTACAAATGAATATGATAACCTAATGTGGGTTCTATGTATGTACGAGATTTTACGGAGTCTAAGGCTTTAAGCCTTCTATGTGTAAGCAAGTCCTTGGCCATGGTTTATGAAAGATATGAAGGTATGCTGAACTTATTCGATAAAAACTAAGTTTTATGTCAAAGTTAAAAGTGAGATTTCGCCAAATGAAGTCTGTTACAAAGTCCGCTTGTATGAATTTTCTATAATTGCGAAGTTCTTCTATGAATCTGCATATTTAAATATGTTTTAACTTTGAAGTTCCTTCTATGATTTCGCATGAATGGACTGCTATATTCTTGAATCTACTTAGACGAGTACCCATGATTGAGTCCACCATATTGCGAATCTTCTTCTACGAATACATATGTATGAGCCGCTGTACCCATGAATCTTCTTATGAGTCTACATTAAAATGTCTGTAGGATTGTCCTTCAAGTTAATTCGAAATGACTCTCTTTCTCTCTCTCTCTCTTCTTTCGGTGGATTATATGAAGATTTTATGCAACAATTCTATATGAAGAAACTATATGCCTTATGATCTTTAAAGGAGGAGTTCTCATGCATATTGTATTGTGCCACTTTGTGGTTTGTGCTCAAATACAAGTTGTGGAAAAAAATGGTCTCACAAGTATAAGTTAAGAAAGAATCTTGGTGAATCTATAAAAAATGAAGTAACTTATAATTTTAGAGCTCACTAAGTTCCTCATGAACTTACCATGTTTCTTTTCTTCATTTCAAGTAATACTAAACTGTAGTTTGAGGAGAGTTAAGGAACTATGCCAGAAGCTCCAAGCCTTGTGTGCACATGACATTTTTGTTTTGTAACGTGTAGATGTCAAGGCATCACAGAGTTTAAATATCTGTTTTGTGCTTGTATTGAAACTTTTCAAATCAAGTTCAAATTGTAATTAGACTATCTTAAATTGTTGGATATATTATTATAAGAGATGAATTTTATCAAGAAGTCGTTCCATATATTATACATTAACAACAAAACCCTATGAAATTGTTAATTGATTATTAAATTATGAATACTTACTTTAGAAGTTGAACTTTAAAAAAGGTTAGTCGTTCAACCATTTGGGTGTTACAGTTGAAAGACACAAAACCCTTGTTAATTGATGAGTAAGTTGCAACTTTCCTTTTCATACTTGTTTATCATATTAAGAATAAAACTTGTAGTGATACACATCAAAGATCAGGTGAAACAGTGAGTAGGTATTTCAATAAAGTCTTTTTTTGTATTATTAAAGTACAACACTTGCTATTTAGAAAGACTGAATGTATTCACAGTGATTCAACTAATGACAAGTGGAAATGGTTCAAGATAATTAATTAAAAATAATGTTATAGATTTGATATATATATTATTAATACTAGTTAGGTAACTTAAGCTTTGTGATTATATGATATTAGAATTGTATTGGGGCATTAGATAGAACTCACATCAAAGTACGAGTGCCACTTGAAAAGAAACTAGGTACTGTACAAGGAAAAATGAGGTATCTATTAATGTTCTGTAGAACACCCATGCCCGCGACACCACTAAACTAAAATTTAGCTACATTTCATAAAACTCCAAAATAAGAAATATTAAAGAAGTAATTTAAAGAACCAAATAGAAGATTCAATATTTGGTTTGGTGCAAATAACACTTATAGCATAGGTCTTTATATAGACCGAAGGTCCTACTACCCTAGTTTTTCTAAGCAATGCGAAATATGAGTTTTATATAAACTCATAATCCCTTTGTCTTTTGTTCCTAGGCAATGTTGGATTCATTCCCTTCTAAGAAAACACTTTACACTTATTTTCCAATAAGTTGCTGTTGATATTCAACATGCCTCTAAAATGCAATTTACATACATGTTACATGGTTGGGAAGGGTCATTAATGGATGGAAGAGTTCTTTAAGATGCTTTGAGTAGGACGAATAGCCTAAAAGTGCCTACCGATATGTTTCTTTAGGTTATGATAATATTTAGGCTTCCTACTAGGCAGTTCAAACTATTTAAGTTGTTTTTTTTTTTTGTTTAACAAGGTAAATTTTAGAATATTTGTTATAAATTTTACTAGGTTGCTATTACCTTGCTGATGTAAGTTGCTCACTTCAGAAGGGCTTCTAGCACCCTTTAGAGGGCAACGATATCACTTAAATGAGTGAAAACATGGTTATGAGCCGTCACTCCTAAAGAGTTTTTCAACATAAAGCATGTTTCCACAAGAAATGTGATTGAAAGGTGTTTTGGTCTTTTAAAGATGAGGTGGGGCATCTTAGGAGTCATTCTTTCTATAACCATTAAGGTACAAAATGAAATTATTCTTGCACGTTACTTGCTACACAATTATAAATGTAACACCTTTAACCCGTATTCCTTGTAGGAATAGGGTTACAAAGCATTATTAGAGTTTACATTTCAAAACTAACAAAATTTTAAACATTTTAATTCACAACATCAATCATAGCAAAACCAATTAATGACATACATATTATCCCTTATACGAGCCCTCGAGGCCCTAAAAACATATAAGAAACAAGTCGGGACTAAATTAGAAACATATAAAATTTTTTAAAAAAAGAGGAAAATTTTCAAATTGCAGAGTTCACATGGCTGAGACACAAGCTCGGTTCTTAGGCCATGTGAGCATTCGAAATTGGGACACATGACCGTGTCTTAGCCCGAACCCGTACCAGTGTAACTCCCTGACTTGGGTCACACGACCAAACCACACTCCCGTATGCCAGGTCATGTAACTCTCGAAATGCAAGGTTTAAAAAAACTACAAAGGACACATGACTGAGACACACACCTATGTCTCTGGCCGTGTGGATGAAAAATAGGCCATTTCCAAGCCAATTTTCTCACCCAATCATGCATACACCTACAACCAATTTTCCACATATAATCAAGCATCCCAAAGTGCACCAAACTATGCAACAACAAGCTATCCAAATAAATTATATGTTCATACAATCAATATGCCCAAAAGGCACTTGAATCACAATAATTAAACATGTATAACCATATGCATAGTTTAGCCAAAACTTACCATTTTGTTCACATATCAAATCCACACTCATACTACCAAATTGACCATTTAACATTTAGCACCATTAGCCATATATGTCAACTATATTCCATATACCAAAAGTGACCACATTTAACCATGTTAAAGAACATACCATTATATACATTTTAAATACCATTTCAACTTCCATTATTTAAGCATCATAAAGACTACAAAATCAACAATCATAAGGCCATATATATGTATCAACCTAACAACCATTTCAATCACTCAAAATACCATAATTACAAGCCAAAACATAATGACTATAAT
>CM025254.1:30361921-30375639 GCA_013677275.1 Gossypium schwendimanii | reverse complement strand
AGAATTTTTTTAAACACTGTTAAGTGTTTGTGCACAGACGCACCTTCCTCCAAACGATGAGCATAAAGACGCTACTTCATATGTAGCTTACTAGTTAGAGTTTTCAACATACATATTTGTTCCAACCTCTTCCATAATCTAGTGGCGATCTTCTCCTCCATCACTTCCTACAAAATTTCGTTAGACAAATGCAGATGTAATTGTGTTAACGCCTTTCGATCCTGGTATTTCTTCTCTTTTTTTTTCAATGTTGAAGGCATCTTATCTACCCCTAGTAGGGCTTCCTCTAAGTCTATCTGTGTAAGAACTACCTGCATCTTTGTTTGCCACAATGCGAATCTGGTGTTGCGATCCAACAGCGAAATTTCATACTTCAAAGACGTCATTACCGTGATTGAGATGAACAATCCAGAAGCTTTGATACCAGTTTGTAAAAATAGAATATCAGTAATGACAATATATCACAAAGAAAATAGAAATAAAAATAAAGAACACACAGATTTTACGTAGAAACCCTTTCTGGAAAAAACCACAGGTAGAGGAGAAGAAAATTCACTATGTCTAATTCGAATTAATTACAAGAGGAGTAGACTATGTCTATTTATAGGCTTGTAAAACCTTATTCTAATAGGAGTGAAACTCCTTATTCTAATCAATATCAAATAGATGAAGTTTAATAAAATTTAAAAAACCTTATTCTAAAATAAAATAAAAGAAGTATAATTCTAAAGAGATTTTACTTTTATTTTATTTTACCACTGTATTTTATTTAAATTAGGATTCGGGTCACTTAATTCTAACAGAAAATAATTGTAGTGAATTTAGTATCCTTAATATGATATATTTACGTGTTTAAATTTCATGTTACTCACAATTTAATCTATTTTTCATTTTAATATTGTACATATTTCATGTGTTATTATTAATTAGTTTTAAACCATACGTTTCATTATTTATTGTATGTTTGTTTTAAACTGATATATGTCTAAGTATGTAGTTTCATCGCGCTTAATTGTGTAATTGAATTTTATTGATAATGTTGTTGATTGAATTGGTGTTAAAAGTCAGCTCGAACACTAGCTTCAGATTGATGAAGACACCATAATAAATGGGGCTGGGCAAGAAAAATCAAAAAATTGAAAATCAACCTAAATATAGGTGTTTGGACGATTTATGGAATACAAGTTTAAAAACTAAAGTTATTCGAAACCAAACCAAATTATATTTTTATTAAATTTATAATTATTTTACTTTTTATGATAATAAAATAAATATTTTTATATTTAAAATAGTGATAGTTCTTAAATATTATCCTATTTCTAGAAATATTTATTAAAAGGATTTTAGAATATCATCAAATAATATTCAAAAGACATAAAATAACGTTCAATTTTTCAAAATACATGTAAAATATAAAATTAAAAAACAGTATGGAAAAATCAGGAACCAAACCAAGCCGAACCAAATTATGATGGACGGTTCAAAAGTCTGAAAACCCTAATCGAACTATACCATTATCACCCCTGATGACAAACAATTACGGTGCATTTGGTATTCTAATATTATGTCTTTACATTTTTAAATTTCATTTTACTCACTATTTAATCTATTTTTTATTTGAGTTTCTTACATATCTCATGTGTTATTATTTTTTGAAATATATTTCATGTGTTATTATTATTTAGTTTCAAGTCATACGTTTTATTATTTATTATATGTTACTTTTAGACTATCATCAATATTCTAAGCATGTAGTTTCCACACGCATAATCTTGTGATAAAATTTCTAGTACTTTATATGATTTTAACATGGGATTTAGCTGCATTTTAAGTATTTTCCTCTTTTATTGGTTTATATTTAGATTATTTTCTTACATTTCATTTTCTTTTAAATTTAAATTCAAACATTAGTTTTAATTTTAATTTGAGTTTTTAATTCAAATTTGATTTTAGTTTTGATTTTTTTCTATTGGATTTAGTTTTAATTCTTACTTTTATATATAATGTTAACTCTAATTTATTTTTCTTAAATTGCAATTATACGATTTTTTTTCATTTTTTATTCAATATTATGATTTTTCCAATTTTATAAATAAAATTCAATAATTACTTTAGTTTTAAAGTTTCAAATAGTATGCTAAATAAAATTATTTATTGATTTAAGTATTTTGTATATGTTTAATAATTTGTTTGATTGAATATTATATTCACTGCCTTTCAAAAATAAATATTATATCCACTAATTATATATTAATTTATTCATTGTGGAAATTCTTGAAGTAGTTAACCTTGAGAAAACAAATACAAAATCAATTGTGGAGGTGGATTTTTACAGGCATTTATATTATGATCAGTTCTTAATTATACAACTGAGGACTAAAAGTTGTAATATATGTAAGCATCGCTCAAGTAATATAATGATGAGATAATTCTTAGGAAGATCAAATTCTAATCAGTTAAATATTAACTATTTTGTTTTATCTAGTCTAAATCAATAAAATGAATCCTAATTGTTATTAAAATTAAACTAAACAAATTATAAAGATTTCTCTAGCTAAAGCAATCAAAATTTATAAGTTTCTTAGACAATTTTATGAACATAGAAATCTAACTTCACCTAATCTAGTTAATCAATTATCCCTCATTCAACTGTTCAATCTATGTAATTTCTAATAAAAAATTTAATGGCATTAACTAGATTCTTCCAATATTTAGCTAAGTTAATCTCCCTTCCTCAGTAGTTATATTCTTATGCTAGGCAAGTTGAGTTAAATCATTAAAAACAAACCTGCTGGTTTAACTAGTGCATTATGTATATTTCTATCCTAGCTGCAAATTAACTCTTTTGTCAGCACTACTAGAGTTAATCCTAATCTATTCCGTCTAGATTTAAACCCTATTTTTTTAAAAAAAGTTAAAGTTATAAAATTAATATAACCAGGTGGACAAGCAAATTAAATAAGCACATGATTGAATAAATAATGGACATAAATCAAAACAGTTGAAGAGAAAAAATCGGTAAACTACCTGGGTGGTCACACAACTTTTGAGTAAGTATTATTTTAGTCACTCAACTTCAAAAACTTTCAATTTCATGACAAACGTTTTCAAATTTTCAAATTTTAGTTAGCCACCATTAAATACTTCACATAATGTTGATGTAAACCTTTTTTAGTGGTCCAATAATAAATTTAGCACCCAATATTTACACATTTTATCAATTTAGTCCTAAATTTAAAAAAAAAATTAGCCCTCAATGTTTACAAAATTTGTCATTTATTTTTAATTCTAAAAAATTCAATAAATTTAGATCTAAATATTTACAAATTTTGTCAACTTAATTCTAATTCTAAAAGTTTTAAAAAAGGAAAAATATTTAAAAATTTATTTTTGGATAAAAATTGATAGAAATGATATAAAATCTAAAAATAATAAATAAATTATAAATAAAAAAACTAAATCATATGTATTAAAAATAGTGGATAGTTTAGATGACCGAAACCCCATCTACACTCTTGTTGAAGAAAAAGAACTTATTCGTATCATGAAGAAGGTTAAATTCCGTTCTACCGATTCACCATTGACAGCCAAGACAATTATATCTTACAAACCCTTGTGGGTCGTGAGTTTGGGAACTAGGAACATTTTTCTTGGATGAATCTGATGATTTGTAGGAGGATGATACGCCTGACCTCCCCCAAGGCATCGAACAGTGTTCAGGCAAGGGAGGGAACATCCCTATTCGTCTTTTGGAGGAGGAAAAATGCCAAATTAGAAGAAAATGGGAGAAAACATTCATTGTTAAGGTTTTTGGTAAAACCCTAGGGTACCAGTACCTCTTATTTAATCTAAACCAACTTTGGAAACCGTCAAGGGCACTCCAACTGATGGACTTGGGTTTTAGATTCTTTGTGGTGAAGTTTATGTGTTAATCATGACTTTGACGCAGTTTTTAAGGGTGGACCGTGGTTCATTAATGGTTGTTTTCTCACCATGCACTGATGACAACCAAATTTTAGTGCTCCATAGGCGACATTTGACTTAGTAGCGGATTGGGTTAGATTACTACCACTAGAATTCTATTATGTCGAACTTTTGGCTAAAATTAGGCGTAGCATGGGAATATTGTTACATGCTGATGATGCTACAAGTTCAGAATTACGAGGCAAGTGTGCCCGCTTTTGGATACAAGTTAACATTGAGAATCCTTTGAAGAAGTACTTAATGGTTTATGGTCATAAACAATCGATCCAGTATGAGGGGTTAGAACGTTTTTGCTTTTAGTGTGGTAAGATCGGACATCAATGAGATTTTCTTAGACCCTCCACAATCATTTCTGTAATACCATCACCTGACCCGATTGCCAAATTTAGGTATGGAGTGTCACAATTGAACAGGATTGGTCCCAACCACAAATTTTAACTTAACTATTTTAAAGACGAACTTTATTACTTATAAATAAATATTCTTACAACAAAAACCTTATATTAAAATAAAAATTTTCTATTTCAAAATTCCAAACTATAAAGAAACTATTTAGTTGCAATGTATTCAACCTTGAGGCGACACCTCTAAAGGTATCCCCTTCTAAGTGCATGACACAAAACTAATTATGCTCCTTGATCTACCTCAGTCTGGTTGGGTCCCACCCCAAGATCCTTACTCATCCAACGAGTCCTGCGTACATAAGTCAAATTCTGTAAGTTCAAAAGAACTTAGTGAGTTCCTTTACTATACTACACAAAATAGCCCCAAACTTATCGGGGTAATAAAAAGAGAAACTAAACACATTTAACTCCTTGATCATCTTGGGACAATTTCTCTCAATCTGGGTTGGTAGTCTTTGATTCATCCCTCAAACTTATCTATAAGCGGATAAGCTGCTAAGTGATCTTCCCCTGGTTGATCCTATAGCCATTCCACTAGTTTTGGTAGTTTCTCAAGTGTCTCGCCATAACCACAGACTCTGTTCTTTCTTTACGTACATTCTTTCCTTCACCGATCCCCCTTCCTAGGCATCTTTCTACACGTAATATTTAATCCTTAATCACATAGTTGGGTGGTCAGTTACTAGTATAGATTCTGTTTTCCACCTTGGACTTATAAGGTAGTCAACCTGCCTACCGTCCTAATAACCTTTTAGTTTTTCTTTCCTTGGCAATCATAGCAAACCCGATTAGTCCTTGGCGGACTCTATTTTCTTACTTCAGTCTTATAGGACTTACTAACATTCCACTAATGGGTTTAGCTAATGAGGACCCATGTCACTCTGGCATACTAGATCTCATTTCACCTTACATTTAGGTTGTAATTTTGTTTGGGTTGCTCTCTTGTAAACTACCCTAACAGTGATACCTTACTTTTAAGGAGTATCGAATCCGTCTGCATTGGACCATTTTTGGCTTACAGATTCTAGCAAACTATTAGCTGTTGGAGCCCACGCAAAATATCTAAAAAGCCTATAGACATGGGCAAGGTAACTTGAGGTTTTGCTCTCGCAAGAGGCAAACCATTTTAGAACTCTTCTGTGCAGTAAATTAGATACGATTTTACCAAAGCATTGTTGATAGTAAGGGTTGATTCTGGGTAATCCTGACCTTCCAAATCAACATCACTCTATCCTTATTATTTTTCGTAGTAACTTTGCCATAACATATTTAGTTGTTATTTGTTAGTTTACATTATATTCGAATAATCACTCTCGTTATTGCCATTACATTTCTACTTTCACTTTTTCCATATCATTTCCAATTATTCATCAATTCAATCTATTACATACATCATCATTCCTATGAATTATCACTGCATACTTAACTTAGTTTACCATAGCATCTTATTCGTCAGTCTTGCCATAACATTAATTAGATGACAATAACTTGACCACTTTTGTGCCTCAATTCGATCTTCATGGGAACGATACTCACTCATCACTTCATTACTTGATCCGATGTGTATACTTGTACAAAATCACATATCATTTCACACGTGACAGCAGTGGAAAAAAATATTCTGACGATCATCAACCATGGATCCATGTATGAGGAATGAATCGAGTTGAAAAAGAGTTGACGATATACCTTTAGGATCTGATTTCTTTTTGTAATGTCGATTCCAAGTTGCAACCCAAAACATATCGGCCTCTACGTAGTCCACCAAGTTAAAAAGAACAACAAAAACTCTCTTGAACTTGTTAGAGAGAATGTTAAAAACAGCTGGTAGACCTTTTCTGATTTTTTTGTTTTTTTTTTGTTAACCCCAACACACTAAGGGATTATATTCCTTTTATTAATCTAACCTAATAAAAATGAAATAATTTCTTTCTTATTTTTTTTAGAGAAACATATAGAAAGCATATTAAAAATATTATATTATTTCCAAAAGTATATAAACTTCCATGTATTTTTATCTTTGATAGAAAATTTTATAACTATTTATATTAATAAATTCGGTAAACTATATCCAATTAATATTTTATATGAATCAAATTCATATATTAATTCTAACTATGTCCTCTGTGTGTGTACAACAAGTTTGTACATATAATGTGTTCAAAATTTAATTATAAAATTAAATTAATTTAATTGATGTGACAGCTAAACACAATACCAACTGTATTTGGATTTTGTTAGCTTCAACCATAACGTGTGACCCTGTAGGCTCTTGTAATGTTGGTAGTAATACTAGAACATTTCTAATGTCACAAGCAATAAGTGGCATCTAGCAATTCATCATTGCTACCCAAGTTACAAGAAGTCGTGATTCGACATAACCTTTCTGTGATAAAATTTTCACGTATTATATCATTTTATCCTTTTATATCTAGATTGGAGGCAAGTCATAGAATAGTCATACTTGTATAGTCCAATATCATATTTCTTGATATTTTGAGTAGACTACAATAAAAAACTAAGTGTAATTTCTCATATCAACTTATTTGAGCATGGCCATGCATTTCTAGTCTCATTCTATCAAGTGGCCTAAGATATTGCTCCCATTATGTAGGAGGCACAAATCCTATCTTGATCAATCATATCCCACAACATAGATTGTGGTATATCCAACATCGGTCTTTATAGTACAACATGTTACGATAGACGTTTGACTGTATCAAAATATACAACTCATGATGTTGAGACAATGATGATCTCAAGTCTGAGGTTTGTATACATAGTTATCACTATGAGTAATGTTGTGACCATTACATATCTAAGAAATATACTCATAGCTGGCTAGTCCAATATGTTGTTCTCTAACACATACTCATGTATTGATTTTGACATCCCTATGATAATGACAACATTCTGCCATCAATCAACTACACATTAGTCTTAACGCATTATTATTGTCCAAGCCCACAATAATGCTTGACTAAAGACCTTTTAAGAATAATCATATTATTCTCAAGATTTTATTATTAATCAGTTTATCTACACACAGAAAAAGAAACTAAAATAACACTGGAAATATCTTATATTAACAAATAAGTAAAATGAGTATGTGATTACAATCATCTCATGATTGGTTTTTAGGCATACTCTGACAATCAGCATTCGAGTTACATTATTCTTTATGTGATTGTTCTCTGTGGAACTAACTCTATAATGGATACTTTCACACTAGGTTTTCCTCAAAGAGGAATAGTCATGACAGACATATCTATCATTTGGACTAACCTTTTTAGTACCTCTTCTTGTCAATGGGTTCTAACTAACCCCTCTTTACCAATTAGTCTATCCAGAGTACAGGCGATTAATCATCCTCTCATAAACTATGGTTTCAACAAGCCATATATTGGGGAACGAATCTCCCAATAACCTTCCAAGGTTTTCCTCTTCTAAGGTTTTCCTCTAACAAGCAAAACTTCTTTGAGCACCTCTTGGTAGTTCTCAATGGCAAATCCTTACCTGTGATATATGGATAATTCCTATTCCATTGTCTATATACAAGGCATTTTTGGTATATCATTCCCTCAAAAAATCTTAGTTGGGTTGTCGCCATATGCCTTACTAGCCTATTTATTTACCGTTTGCAGACCATTTTTTATTTCTATTACTTTTGTTCCCTTTTGGCGGATTCTTCAAATCCATTGGCTAGCTATCGCTTATCAATACTTCAAATTTTCCTCTTTTGCATGATTTTCCATGTTCATAGTCATGGTAGACTACCTGCGTTTATCATATCGGCAGACGCCATATGTTGCCATAGCAGAGCTATGGTTTTTCCTATACATGCCTTGTGTTTAATGTCCTGACGCTATTGGTTTTCATAGCCAAGCTATGGTCCTACACCTATAATCCCCATGTGTAATGTCCTCGTAGACTCTCTCATCTTTATTGTCCTAACGGAGTACCCTGTGTTTACTGTCCCGATGGACTCTCGATATTGCCATAGCCGAGCTATGGTCTTATACATTTTACCTCAGGTTTAATATCCTGGTTGACTCCAATGGTTTTTATAGTCGAGCTATTATCTTACACCTTAAGCCTTTTGAGGTGTTGTCCCAAAGGACCTTACTGTAATCGCAATGTCATCCTATAAAACTAGCTAACCACTGTCACAGTGTTGCTCTATGGAACCTAATAATTATTATCACCGTGTCACTTGAAAGGACCATTCGATATCATTATAGTTCTTATTTAACCTTGATACTCAAACACTGTAGTGTCCCCTCTACAAGGCCAGGAGCTTCGCACATCACAATTTGCACCCAACAATTCTGTATGACAGAAACTAACAGAATTCCATTTCCCTATTCATTTTCCCATTCCTCAAGCTCACCATAACGACCTTAATGCTCAAACACCAAAGTGTCCCTTCCACAAGGCCCGGAGCTTCGTACATCATGGTTTGCACCCAACAAATCTCTGATGGTAGTAAACAAAAACTCCATTTTCCAACTATCCACCAAATCCTAACTTAATCTAACCTGTCAATACTTTCCCTCCATATTCCACAATTTATAAGCACACAGACACAAGTATATGAGCACAAAAACATAATAACTTAGAGCACACAAAACTTAGCTATGTGTTACCAAAACCATTCTATGCATACCGACACACTTGCGAATACTCAATTACCTATTTGATCATGTGCATCCATAACACTCTTAACAATAGAGACCATACATCATCATAGAACTCATTCAAGACTCAGCATATATTCATTCTAGTCATACAACATCCCAAAAATGGAGTATAGAAACTCACCTGTTTCTTTTTTACTTCACTAGTATATCTTTTCTCAAACGCTAGAGCTTTCATTCTTCTGCTAGTTAAGCACAACCACCAAAGTCATAAATAAAACTCATCTTTCCAACTTAAAGATTCAGTTTTCCAGAAACATACAAAACCCTTCAGAGGTTCTGAAAATTCTTAACTTCTTTTTCTTAAGCTTGCAATCATCGAAGGACTTAAAACTTTACCAACTTACTAGGTTTTCTATTATTCTGACTCAAACCTTACGATCACCACTCTATGCAGAGCTTCCTGCAACTATCTCTTCTTCGAAGCAACCAATAAGTAGATGAAGAAGGGAAGAAAATGAAATAGAATTGACATGACTCCTCTTAAATATCTAAAATGGTTAGAAGGAGTGGGTGAGCTTAAACAAGCTCAGTGAATGTCAGAATAACCAAAAAGTATACACAACATCAAAGGTTAAACAAAAGCATACTAAAACACATTCACAACCATATTCTAACCAAGTCAAGATAACATATTCACGCTTCATTAAATCATAAAAACTAGCATATACTCTCACAAGCAATAAACACAACTCATATATATATAATTCATTTAACGTTAATTCATTAAGACAAAGCAACGTATTCATGCTTTAATGACCCACAAGTCTAGCTTATATATTCACATGCATTTACACACAACATTTTCATATATTAATCAATTAATGATAATTTGGCAACTTGGAAGCATAAAACATAAAAGTGGAATCCGTCACCATACATTGGATACGCAGATCTCCATCACACCAATGAATCAAAGAGTCTAACATATCCCATAAGTATAGCATAAAGCTAAACACTCTCCAACACACTAACGTATCTCAATGAATGGAGCATAGCTTAACATTCCTTTATACCTCTAATCTGTCCTAGGGCCTTATTGCCCAAATCACAAAACACATGGGTGATTACTCACAATCCTATGACATGCCAACTATATACGCAAATATCTGTAAACACACAGATTTATTTATTGTCTTAATGCACATAATCTTTGTTCATAATCATCAATTCATATCACAAATTTGTATACTTAATTATCAGATTCATATTTATTTGCACTTTAAGTTCCACAACTATGTTCATTGAGCCATCAAATATCCAACCACATATGTGTATTAAAATCACTTTATCGCATACAAGTATTCACACACATTACCTGTCACACTAGAATCATATTCCATAATTCAACACATATGTGCTTACCGTTTTCTGCACACTTTCACTACACAGTTATATTTCTAACACAAAATCATCATTGTTATTCAACATGTTTAATATGCCCACAACTAGCACATTCACAAAAGCTATCACAATATATATAGCATATCACATTATCACAACTTAGTACTCAATCCACTTCATAATTACATACTTTGCAAATTAAATAAGGGGTATAATAAAGCTTATACTTGGAACTCAGAGTAGGTGTTTAGGCTACTCCTAAGCTCCCAATTAACACTATGAATTGTGTCTACTAGTAGTGTTTCCAAACACTCACTGTTCGCGCTTTTGCCTAGTTTCCAAAAGCTTACACTAGCTTTTCCTTACCTTTCACTTTACTCGAAGAAGGTCTTAACAAATCTAAAGCTTCACACATAATAACTGCACAATATACACAATCAATTAGCGGCCATAATACACCTCAAACAAACAAAAACATAGGTATAAGGTTAATTCATCTTGGAACTGAAATTTTTGACTAACAAACTTGAAACTCAAATATCTTAATCTTTACTCATTCCTATTGCCTATAATCGATTCCAACATCTAATTATATGTCTAAGAACAATTGTCAACCCTTAAACCACAGAAAACTACATAGATTCATGGTTTCAAAATTTTGACATACTATAACAATTTCTACGAAAATCATTAAAACCTTGGAATTCTTCAAACGAAACTTTAAGGAAAGTTTAGAAACCTAATAATCACTTTAAAACATGTTGAAAAGCATTTTTAAATATCGTTTTCCTTCAAAATACCAAAATCCATCATTAACGACCTAATTTTTGGCATTTATTCAAAACTATCGATTCAATAGGTAAAAACAAAATTTAATAGGCTAGGAATCATCATAAACTAATAAGAAAACAAAACATTACCTTAGCTGAAAGAGAAATGAACATTTAATTGAAAATTTGAAAAACCCACAAGTTGAGCAATGTTAGAATCATTGGTTTTTTTGAAGCTTTTTATGGAATTCTAGGGAAGTTTAATGCTTGTGAGATGATAGAAATCAAAGGAATTGATGTTTGAAAAATAAAATAAATGAAGGGTGCTTGGGAAAATCAAAGGTCCGTAATAAAAAGGGTTAGGGAAGAAACTATCATGAGTTTAATGTAAATGGAGGGGAAAATAGTGTATTTTTAAAACTTTGGTATAATTGATTTAAAACCACTCCTAATTTAAACCCTTTTACAAAATAGTCCTCTTTTCAAAATTGAAGATCTTTCCTACCTTATTTTCAAAAATTGATTTGATTTTCAAAATGCTATAGTCAAAAATAATTTTAAGTTACCATAATTCAAAATTTTTGATCCATTCTGAGCTAAATCCCTAAATTACCCTCAAAACTACTAGGCCTAATTTTGGGGTGTTATAGTTTGCATATTTGAATAAAAATACACAAGTACTTAGAACTTAATATTAAGGTTCGCACAACAACACGAGTTCACAAAATAACATGAGTTCTCATAATAACATACAACATGGGTTCGCTTATAGTACGAGTTTCGCAACAAGGAACATCATACAATAAAGGGTTTCACATACTTTAACTGGGTTCGTAAACAAGTAAGGCTTTCATTAATAAGGGTTTGCATGTAATTTAGGGGTCGCAAACACATAGGTGTTGCAAACACATAGGGGTCACCTGCATGGATACTTCGCATCGAAACTGGTTTGCATCAAGCGTTAATCCATGCTCAGTCAAAATTAAAAAAAAAACACAACAGGTCACACACAAAAGAAAGGTTAATGAAGCTTAGAATTTTATTCATACTGAAAGAAAGTCAACATAATCAAATAAAAAAGTACTTAACTTCATGGTTCGCGAAATTAAAAATAAAATAAACTTAAGGAAAAATTGAGTTCTATATAGGCCTTTCTTATATAACAATTCTAGTCTTAAGCCTTTAACCACATCGCCTTTTCTCAGGGTTCACTGATACCCATCCTGACTAACCTCGCTTGGATTAATCAACTTGCCACTGGCTTCCGTGATCTACTTACCTGAGAAGTAAGATAGGAGTGGGTGAATTCATTGAGAACTCAGTGGATATACAAGAAACATCAAAGTATGCTTAAAATAAGGAAGTTCAAAAAGATAGTCTGAAAACCGTTTCACAAGTTGGGCTTGTCGTAAAGGTGCGAGACCTAGTTCGTAGTTATCTATTTGTAAAAAAAAAGTATAAGTTTGTAAAATAGTTTCACATGTAGTAGTTGGAAATCATACATAAGAACTTGGCTTGTTTTCATAAGAAAACATAAAACATATTCATGTACTTGACATGTCCTTGTTCTTGTTCTTATACTGATCTTGTTGATAAACATAAAACATGTTCTTATACTTGTCATATCTTGTATAGTTGGATAAATGAATCTCATTATAATGCCTCATTTGTGACTTAGAGTGTTTTTAACATATCCCATAAGTGTAGAATAAAGCTAAAGACTCTCCTGTACACCAACATGTCCCTTTGAATGGAGCATAGTTCGACATTCCCTTATTTCTTCACATGTCCCACGGCTTCAACACCCAAATCATAGAACTTATAGGTGAGTACTCACAATCCTTTAACATGTCAATATATCCAACAAAGGTCTTACATAAGTAGCTCGCATAGAAAGCTTGCAAAAAAATAATTTGTAAAATCAAGCTTTTAAAACATATCTTTAAAATATTTAAAACATAAATTTGGGTAGAAGCAACTATAAAACATATATTTAAAAAAATAATCACATATTTTTAAAACAAAATTTATAGAAAAGCTTACTCATGGAACTTAGTTTAAAAAACCCTAAGCTTTTGAAAACACAATGGTTCATACACAAATGACGATCCCTGAACACTTACCAATTAGCTTAGAATTTAAAAAAGTTATGCTTTTCTTGTAATACCCCCTACCCGTATTCATGGCCGAAATAGGGTATGAGGCATTACCAGATTTTACCGAATAATTTTTTTTTTTTAAAAAATCGAGACCAATCCATCACAACCAATTCATTCCAACATATTTTCAAGACAAATTTGACATATTCATAAGATAACTTCATCGCATACCAAAACCAAAATTTGTTAGCCATACCAATGGCTAACTATACATTCACTTCACATTAACATTAAATTTACTAGCTTATACATGCCATTGATTTCCAAAATAAAGTTTCTTTATGTACCGATATTTTGAGGTTGATAGTGTGATGCGTCTCCGACCAAATTCGACCTCCGAGCTCTTAACACTACAAAACA
>CM025254.1:30334210-30353144 GCA_013677275.1 Gossypium schwendimanii | reverse complement strand
GGACACCTCTAACATGTAGAACTCAACTATTGCACTTTTTACAATTTAGTTCTTTTGACTAAATTGAGTATCCAAACGTCAAAATTTTCGAACAAAATTTTCACAAAATCATTTTCTGAAATTGTAGACCATAAAAATATATTAAAATAATTTTTTTCCTCATCGAATTTGTGGTCCCAAAACCACTGTTTCGACTAAGCCCAAAATCAGGACATTACAAAACTAACTTGGTCTGGCTTCAACGGTTTCAAAAATACAAAATTCACTAAAAATGGAAGTTAAAAACACTTATATGCAAGGTCCCAAATATACCAAATCTCAAAGCTCCTCTCCTATGGTGATTTTTGGTGGTCAAAATATTTTGGAGAAGATGATAGCTATTTTTTTTCTTTGTTTATGTTGTACTTAATTAATTTACCTTTTTACCCTTACAAATTAACTAAAACTTTCATGATTTAACAATTATAAATCGTCCACTATAACTTGTTATGGTCTAATTACTATATAAGGCCATCAATTTAAGTTTTTAAATCCATTTAATACTTTTAACTAATAACCACTAACTTTTCCAACTTTTATGATTTAGTCTTTTTTACTTAATTACCTAACTAAATGCTAAAATTTCTTAATCAAACTCTAATACGACATTATAGAATTTTTATAATATTAAATAATCAATAAAACATTTATTTACTAGAATTATGGTCTCAAAACCATTATTCTCGACATCACTGAAAAATGGGATTACAAAAGTAAAGTATGGACCCTAGTTGAAAGATCAAGTGAAAAATCTACTATAGGTACTAAGTGAGTTTTTAGGAATAAGCTAGATGAGAGTGGTAACATAGTGAGGAACAAGGTTAGGCTAGTTGCTCAAGGTTACACATAAGAGAAAGGAATAGACTATGATGAAACATATGCTCTGGTAGCTAGAATTGAAGTCATTTGGATGCTTTTAGCTTTTGCATGCTTTAATGATTTTAAGTTAAAACAAATGGATGTAAAAAGTGTTTTTCTATATAGTTTTATAAATAAAGAACTGTATGTTGAACAGCCACCCGATTTTCAAGATCCAAAATTTCCAAACCATGTTTTCAAACTTTCAAAAGCTTTATATGGTTTGAAACAAGCTCCTAGAGCTTGGTATGAAAAGTTATCAAACTTTCTTATTGAAAAAGGTTTTTGTAAAGGGAAGGTTGACACAACACTTTTTATTAAAGAAAATATAAGGATTTACTAGTAGTTAAAATGTATGTTGATATATAATTTTTTGTTCTACTAATGATTTTCTTTATCAAGAATTTTCTAAGTTAATGGAAGGTGAATTTGATATAAGCATGATGGGAGAACTAAGCTTCTTCTTGGGACTCCAAATCAAGCAAAAGAATGATGACATCTTTATCAATCAAGCTAAGTACAAGGGAAATGCTCAAGAAGTTTGGGATGGACAATCTCAAACCACAAGCTACACTAATGAGCCCTTCTACTAAGCTTGACAAAGATGAGGAAGCTAAATGTGTAGATTTAAAATTGTATAGGTCAATGATTGACTCTTTGCTTTATCTTACCACAAGTAGATTCGGCATTATGTTTATTATATGCATTTGTGCTAGATATCAATATTGTCCTAAAGAATCACATTTATAAGCCCTGAAGAGAATCTTTAGATACCTTAGAAACACTCCTAATTTAGGCTTTTGGTATCCTTGAGATTCATCCTTTAGCTTGCATGCATTCTTGGATATGGATTTTGGAGGTTGCAAATTAGATAGGAAAAGCACCTCCAATACTTGTCAATTCCTAGGAAAAATGCTTGTATCATGGTTTTCAAAGAAATAAAATAATGTTATTTTGGCCACCACCGAAGCGGAATATATTTCTGTCAGTAGATGTTGTTCTCAACTTTTATGGATGAAACAACTTATAGACTATGGAATTGATGTAGATATCATTCCTATCAAATGTGACAATACTAGTGCTATTTGTCTAACTAAAAATCTCATCCAACATTCTAGAACTGAGCATATTGAGATTAGACATAATTTCATTAGAGATCATGTCCAAAAAGGAGAAATAGTTCTAGAATATGTAGACACCTTAAATCAATTAGCAGATATTTTTAAAAAACCATTAGAGAAAAAAAGATTTTGGACACTTAGAGGAGAATTAAGTATTACTACATTGCCTTAATTTTGTGTTGAAATAAATTTTATCAGTTTGTTGTTTTTTTTAAACTGTTTTATGACTTAAAATTGATTGCAAAAGTATATATGCATGATTTATATGGCCCTTGTATGTAAAAAGCTAGGGGGAGTTTTCATATGGAAAATTTTTCTATTTTGACCTTATTAGGCTAGCATGACTTTTTTTTTATGCTCTTGAACTTGCTAGAATGGACTAAATCTTGTTAACTTAGTTTTTTTTTTGTTCGTTTTTCATGAATCATATGCATCATAATTACATTATGCAACTTCATGCATAAGAAACCATTCAGAATGATATTAAATTCATTTTAGAACCTTTAGAACCCTTTTCGACCTAAAAATTTCATTTTTGCATTTTTTCTGCACTTGGAAAACAGAGCTGCAATTTGGCATCAATTCCATTTAAAAAATATCAATACTTTTATACAACTATTGATACTCGTAAAAAATATCGATACCACGAGGACTTTTGCAAAACAGATTTCCAAAACTATTAAATTTTTTTTCTCTTTTCCGAAGACCTCTCATCTCCTCTCTAAAATTTCTTATTTTTTTGATCAAATCTTGCCTTTGCAACATTTTCAAACACTCTTTCCTCAACATTTGTTCAACATTGCTCGGAGATTTTGCATATTTCAACACGTTTGAAATAAAACTTGAAATCTTCAAACTTTTGATTTCATGCAATGTAGGTTAAAATGTTGATTTTTGATGGACTATTACGTTTATTTGTACTATATTCTTTGAATTTTGTTGCAGGGGGTTTCCTTTTCCTAGCCTTTTTCTTAAATTTGTTACCTAAAACCCTTATGGACCAAGTTTTTGTCAAAATTCCCAAACAAAATTTTTTAGTGTTTTAGTCAACCTTTAATTTTAATTCTCTAGGTATGACTCCTAAAAAAAAGACCAAGAATCGATGCATCTTCCTCACATCAACCTAGTGGTCCTAGATCATCCTTTAATGAATGCTTTCGTACCAATTCTGTACGTGAACGTTTTACTAGAAACTTTGCATCTAAGAAAGTTTGGGATTCTAGAAGTATCAATATAAACATGTTAGATAGGATCAATTTTTCCTATCTCTCTACTTTTCAAAATTGGGGTTGGATGGATTTTCTTAAAATTTCCTCGTCGACATTTTACAATCTTGTTCGAGCCCAAGCTCAAACATGATGAGTCTGGCGACACCATTGTAGCCATCATTTTATTTTTAATGAACACCCCTATACGTCTTACCTTAGAAGAGTTTGGAAATTATCTACATCTGCCTCCCAGAGGTACCTCTTATGAAAAAGGATCATTTAATCCAGCCCTTTCTATTCAATCCAGATCAGCGTCCGAACTTAGCATTCATGATCATGTCTTCCATATGATCATTACTTGGAATCTACACCCTATTAAGAAACATGCTAAGCTTCAAAACACTAATTATTGATGGCTAGATCCAGTCCATTCCGATAAGCATCCTAACCTAGCCCTCTTCATGTTCAATAACATAACTAAGGCTATCGGGAGGGTGACGAATACAAACATCACCCTTCCTATGGCACTTATTTGTCATGTATCTTTAGGAGTTTAGGAATTAGTACTCTTGGAGACACTCTCATTATGTCTTATCAACCTCTTAGTTATGGGGCCATTCACCAAGTCGGTTATCATTTTGATGCCAAGTCGGTAAGTGGATTATGAGTGGTCATCCAACTGCCAATGAAAATGATGACAATGAAGGTGCTTTTCAAGACATTCTAGCACCCTGAGCATGTTCCTTTACTTGACCATGCTCCTCCTACAACTTTGTCATCTCAAGCTGCTCAACCTTCGTCTGAGATTAATGGTGTCATCCTCGACACTATCCATTCTTTGAGCAATAATGTTCGAGGACTTTGAGATGAGGTTCAATCTCATAGGGATAAGGTTAACTCTAGGCTATCGACGTTAGAGATGCAAATGGCATCTCTCCTTGCTTATTTTCCATCGACTATTCCCTTCTCTCCTCATGATGACAATTAGACTAGATTATTAAGTTTGCATTTTCATATCATTATTCATCACATTTGCACTATTACTTTTGGTTCATTCCCTATGTCTATTGCTTCTTTTTGCACCTTATTGTTTATTAAGTATTATAAGATACTTTGGTTATTTTTATTAGTTCTTTATTTCTTCATCTCCATATATATTTCAACTAACCATCTTTTTCTCCTCAAGCATTATTTTTCTATTTTGATATAACAAAAAGGCAGAGAAGAAAAGGTAAATTGATTGATATTGTGTTAACCTTATGCAATGCAAATTATGTGACAATTTTCCTTGAAGTAAAAATGAATGTCAAATTTTAAAAATATATGTCAATTTTTATTTTGGCCTTAAATTCAAAATGACTTTTATTAAAGGGGAGGAATATATTCAAAAACAAATTTATCAAATGTTTTGTTGTATCAAAAAAGGGGAGATTGTTAAACTAAGCTTTATTTGAAAATATATTTTGATATAAAAAATTAAAGGGTTTTTGAATAAAAGTTAAATTTAAACAAAATTGACTAAATGATTTTTCAAAAGAAGTATAAGAGATAAAAGTTTCAATTCTTACTTAGAAAATTTACGAGTCATTCTAAAAATCAAGTTAAAATGATTTTAACTAAGTATAGATTTTTTTAACTAGACAAACTATTTTTAAAACAAGTCAAAATTGCTTCAGGCCAAAAAGTGTAGATACCTTTTAGGCCAAGTATCGATATTTTCAAAATATCAATACCCCTCAAAATAAACGATACCAATTTGACATTCTAACTTTCACAAATTCAGCTAAGTATCGATCCGATATTGATACCTTTTGTTTGGTATCGATAAAATTTTCCTAGTAGTAATATTTCAGCTCCAACAGTCACTAAATTTAGCATTTATTACAAAAAAAATATCGATACCTTTTTATTTTGGTATTGATACTTGTTGTTGAAGGTTTATAGATGCTCTGGGTTTCACATCCCAACGGCTCTATTAACTATTACAACAAGCTTAACGGTTGGAAACCAATTAGGGGTTATAAATACCAGTTTCTAAAGATCCTAAACAACAAGAAAGCATATTCAAGCAAAAATCATCAATCAAAAAACTTTTGTGCCCAATACTTCCATAATTCTCTTGTATAGACTTGTACGCTTTTATTGTTATTCTTTAGCTCAAGTGTATTCTTGTCTATTTGTGCTTAATTGGCAAACATTCTAATCTTGTTAGGATTATTTCTTTGTAATTCTTTGAGAGGGTTTGTATCTTAAGATTTGAGTAGAAATCTTAAGGGAGTTGTAAGATTAAACCTTGTCCTCAAAGGTTGCACAAATTAGTAAATTTGGAAAAATCATTAGTTGTGGAAAGTTAAGGTAGTGGAGTAGGAAATTGGGGTCGAACCACTCTAAATTGATGTGTTCATTACTCTATCTTTTTTATAAGACCCCAAACTTGGCATAGACGTTACGGCCAGATTTAGAAATGTTACCATAAAAATGGTTGAAAATCCTAATTTCATAATTTTGAAAAAAAAACATTATATACTCCTAGCACACGAAAACCCGGTTTATTTAAAAACATATCTTACTCAGCTATTTTAATTGAAAATGTTGTTTGTTTACATTTTCTAAAAACATATGACTTTGCAGTGGAAATTCTTAGTAAGTTAAATTTTGGAAAACACATTTTTTTGTTTGGAATCCATTGTTTTTGCAAAAAAATGAGCGTTGTCGATAAAACATTCGAACAATATTATATGAAAAATGGAAATAAAGTTCAAAACCCAAAACAGTCCAAACAGTCCAAAATTTACAAAACTCTTACACCCAAGTTTAAATAAATTAAATTTACAAAAATATTGATATTATAACAAGTTCCCATCGTTCTAATCCACCTAAGTCTGAGGGTTACCTAAAAGTGACAGACAAACAAAAAGTGAGTTTTCATAATTCAATGTATAACATATCAAATCATTAACAGTAATTAATCAGATCCATATATATATCAAAAGCATAACATAACAGATGTAGATAATAATCCTACCCCCATTCGCTACCCACCATCTTCGACCAACCTAACACACCATATAGGGTAATATAATACCAATTCAACCCTACACACCACATAGTGTCGCTATGACACTTTTCAAAATATTTGCAGCAGAGTTGCTAGTGTATTTGGTGATTTATAGACTTTTATAGAATCATATAAATATGTGGCTGAGCCACCAAATACGATAGATTATTACACTACCCACACTTCCTCCTTATATCAAATCCCATCCCAGATGCAAATGCAATACTATCAGATCTAAGATATACTTATGATGTACATGCCTACAGTAATAAATACAGAACATATACTTAACATTTTTCAGACTAAACATGGCATATTACAGGTTTTACCTATCTCATATCACTCCAAACATACGTTTTATATCCAATTTAACGCTAACAGATAATTAGAATTAATGTTTTATAGCTTATTTAATAGTATACTGACCCTACGAAAGGCCTACGTTCGATCCAAACGATGTTTATGGCCCTAGGGAAAAATTCAAAAATTTGGGCACACACACCTATGTGGCCCCCATGCCCATTTGGCTCAAACTGTGTATCACACACGGCCTATCACCCAGTCTAGCACATAGCTGTGTGGTGACGACAGTGCAATTTTTCAGCTCTCGCCGTTTGCTATTTTTCAAGATTTTTGTTACACACATTAGTCAAAAATCCGGTGCATGCTCAGAATCGAATATTCCTATACCTAGATTGACGAATAAGACAAATTACGAACCAAAAAGTTACCAACCTAATGATTGACTTAACAATTTCTACACAACAAACCCAATAATCGACACGGACGAACCCCAGAACAATAGAATACTTACCACCTCCTCTCAAAACAACAATTTGAAACGAACTCAATTCGTCGGTGAACCCACTGTCACACGATCCTTTCCTATTCATAATACGTATAAGAATTAAATTCTAACTAAATCTTTCACAACAGCATCAAAAATAAACAAACACTCCCCAAAATACAAATCCGACAATGGAAACTAAGCCTTCCCCAACATCACAAAACCACACAGGAGTGTAATAGCAGAGAAGAAATTGAAGCACAGAGGTTATGACAATTTCAGCTTGGCAATTGATAAACGAAAATTTAAAATTGAAAAGAAAAATATTTAGGAAAAGAAATCACAAGAACAACGCAAGAACAAACAAAAAAATGGAAGGAAAATAACCAAAAACAAAAGAACAAATTGCAACAACAGATAGAAGAATAGTGGAGTGAAATGGGGAATTATGGGGGTTTGTTTCTTAGTGAAAAAATTCTATTTAATTTCAAGAATAAAATAGATAAGATAGGTAAAAATAAATAAATTAATAAAATAACTAAATTTTATGAAAACAAACCCAACCAAATCCTAACGCCCTGATATGATAATAGATTAGCCCAAAGCAGAATTTAATCCCACTACAATACTACAAGAGCAGCGCATTAAAGGAATTGCAAAAAGTTTTCTCACGTAAAACCTATAACACCAGACCCCTAACACACAATCAAGGCACTCAAACATTGACATATACACTTGCTTATGATAATTCAACAAATCAACAAGTCATATTTTAGGGCATTACAGCTCTCCCCTCTAAAAGAAATTTTGGCCTCGAAATTTACCAGATTCAAACAGATGTGGATATTACTTTTTAATCAAGTCCTCAAGTTCCCAAGTGGCTTCCTTAGTTCCTGATTCTGCCATAGAACCTTAACTAACAAAATGGACTTCCTCCTCAAGACCTTGATCTAGAATCTGAACCGGCTCCTCCTCAAAAGTTAAATCCAGTCTTACCTCAATCTCCTCAACAGATATGACTTGACATGGTTCAGACCGATATCGCCTCAACATAGAGACGTGGAACACATCATGAATACGATCTAACTCTAGAATTATCTCCAACTGATAGGTGACTGGCCCCATACATTTCAGAATTCGATATGGCCTAATGAACCTACGGTTCAACTTACCTTTACATCCAAACCGAAGAATCTTCTTCCATAGAGACACCTTAAGATAAAAATAATCACCCACTGAATACTCAATATCTCACCTCTTCATATTCGAATATGACTTCTGTCTATCAAAAGTCACCTTAAAATGATCCCGAATCAGTCTAACTTAATCCTTAGTCCCAAAAACCAACTCAAGGCCTAAAACCTGTCACTTACCCAACTTAGTCTAACAAAAAGGAGTAGGACACTTACGATCATACAAAGCCTTGTAAGGTGTCATCTGAATACTAGACTAGACACTGTTATTATATACAAACTCGACCAATGGTAGAAACTCCTCCCAACTACCTTGGAAGTCGATCACATAGCTCCATAACATATCCTCTAGTATCTGAATCACCCTCTAAGATTGTCCATCTGTCTTAGGATGAAACGCAATACTGAAGTCCAATCTAAAACCCTAAGCCTCATGAAGCATCCTCTAGAACTGAGAAGTAAAGTAAGGATCCCTATCAGAAATAATTGAGATTAAAACTCCAAGAAGTCTAATGATCTCAGAAACATACAATTTAGCCAGCTTCTGAAAGGAGTAGTCTGTCTTGATAGGAATAAAATGGGTAGACTTGGTCAAACGATCCACAATGACCCAAACAGAATCCTTCTTAGTGGGTGTTAAAGGCAACCCACTAACAAAGTCCATAGTCACCCGCTCTAATTTCCAAAGGGGAATCTTAAAGGTTAAAGCAAACCTGAAGGTAGTTGGTACTCAGCCTTAACTTGCTGGCACGCTAAACATCGAGAGATGAAATTTGTTACCTCTAGTTTCAAATCAGGCCACTAGTAAAGCTCTAGGAGATCCTGATATATCTTATTCCCACCAGGATGCATAGCATCAGGACTACTATGCGCTTCCCGCAGAATGGACTGCCTCAACTCAAAGTCATTAGGTACATAAAACTGTCCTCAGAAGCACAAAAACCCATAATTGTTCAGCCCAAAATCAGAAGTATTACCATCCTCAACCTGACGAGGTTGTAAAACCAAATAGTTATCCACCAATTATTTAGCCCAAATCTAATCAATCCAAGTCGACTTAACTTGCAACTCGGCTAACAGACTCCCATCATCGGATAGACTTAGGTGAGCAAACATTGCCCTCAAATCAGACATTACTCTACGACTAAGACCATCAGCCACCATATTGGCATTACCAGGATGGTACTCAATCGTGCAGTTGTAGTCTTTAAGCAACTCAATCCATCTACGTCGCCTAAGGTTCAACTCATTCTAAATAAAGAGATACTTGAGGTTCTTGTGATCGGTGTAAATTATACACCTCTCACCATACAGATAATAACTTCAGATCTTTAAGGCGAAGACAACTGTAGCTAACTCAAGATTGTGCGTGGGATAATTGTCTTCATGTGACTTAAGTTGTCGGGATGCATAAGCCACTACCTTACCATATTGCATCAAAACACAAACCAAAACAACATGTGATGCATCACTAAAAACCACAAATTCATTACCCAATTCAGGCTGTATTAGAATAGGAGCTTGAGTCAAAATAGATTTGAGCTTCCCAAAGCTAGATTGCAGCTTATCATTCCATATAAATGGTGCGCCCTTATGCAATAACTTAGTTAGAGGAGTTGCAATAAGAAAAAACCCCTTAACAAATCTTCAGTAATAATCCACTAAATCGAGGAAGCTATGGATCCCAGAAACATTCCTTGGCTATTTTCACTCAAGTACAGCCTCGATCTTTTTAGGATCAATTTAGATCCCCTCAGCAGACACCATGTGTCCCAGAAAAGTTACCTCTCTTAACCAGAACTCGCATTTGCTAAACTTAGCGTAGAGCTTCTTTTCATAAAGTATCTACAGAACCACTCTAAGATGATCATAATGGTCATCTTCAATCTTAGAGTATACTAGAATATCGTTATTGAAAACCATGAAAAACTAATCTAGATATGGCTAAACAACTTAATTCATAAGGTCTATTAATGCAACTGGAGCATTTGTCAAATCGAAAGGCATGACTAGGAATTCCATAACGAGTTCTAAAAGAGGTCTTATGAACATCAACCTCCTTAACCTTAAGTTGATGGTACCCAGAACATATATCTATCTTGGAGAACACAAAGGCCCCATAAAACTTATCAAACAAGTAATCGATCCTCGAAAGTTAGTACTTATGCTTAACTGTCAACTTATTCAAGTGTCGATAATCTACACACATCCTCATATTCCCATCTTTCTTCTTTACGAATAGAACTGGTATTCTTTATGGGGACTCACTTGGCCGAATGAACCCTTGATCAAGAAGTTCTTGAAGTTAAGCTTTCAATTCCATAAGCTCTTTTGGTGCCATGCGGTAGGGAGCAATGGATACCAAAGCTATACCCAATAGAATCTTAATACCAAATTGGACCTCCCTATCTGGAGGCAACCTCTGCAACTCCTCAGGAAAAATATCAGGAAACTCCTTAATCGTGTGAATGTCCCCAACAGATGAATCTACAGAACCTAAATTATGCATAAGAGCCAGAAATGCTTCACAACCTTTGTGAACCAACTTTTCAGCTATAAGAGCGGAGATCACATTGGATAAGTAATCTCGATGCTCGCCAATCATAACAATCTCCACACCATCCTCAAATATCAGAACAACCCTTTTCATAACACGATCTAAGCTGACTTGATGCTCCACGAGCTAGTCCATTCCCAGAATTAATTTGAATTCCCCAAATGGCAATTATATCAGACTAACCGAAAATACAACCCCTTCTATCTCCAGCAGTACTCTCCTATAAATCCTATCAACCTAAATAGACTGAACAAATGGAGTAATCACAGTAACCTCACCAAAAGTACTCTTAACAGAAGTACCTTAGTTCACTGAAGCAAAACTAGCTATATAGGAGTATGTTGATCCTATGCCTATCAATGTAAAATATTGAGCAATATTAATGAAAAACGTATCGTTGATAATGTATGCGATGTATCTATCCTCGCAATGCCTAGCCGTATATACCAGTGCAGGCTGCCTAGCCTCAGTCTGATTAGCATCTTTGTCTGGTGCTCTCTGACCTTTACCAAATCAATTACCACCACTGGCCGGACCACGGCCCCTAGGCATCTGTTGACTTGCCTACTAAGGCTGAACTATATTCGGAGCTGAAGCTTGCACTTGATCAAAACGCTATGGGCAATCCTTGTGTGATGTTCAATCGACCCACATCATAAGCAAGCTTCCAACCTTTTCCAACACTCACCTGAATGGTGTCTACCATATTCTCCACATGTTTGAACCACAGTGGAAGCAACATGAGCCTCAACCCTCAGAGGCCAATTAAATCTGACCCATTCCTTAGGCCTCTGAACAAACTAGAGGACTCTGAATCCCTATTATTTTTACCCCTCTCATGGTCCCTATTTTCACACTCAGTACGCTTAACCTATTCAGCAATTCTCGCCTTCTCCACTAAGACAGTAAAAACCCGCTTCCTCTGCGGAGTTATAAGACCCATCAGTTCATACCTCAACCCTTCTTCAAAGTAGATACAGTTATCATAATCATTCGACACCAGCCCACAAGCATATCTGCTCAGTCTAAGAAATCTGGCCTCATACTTGGCCACAATCCTATTTCCCTGAATAACGCTCATAAACTCGCGTCTACGAGCATCCACATAACTCACCCCACATATTTGCTCTAGAAGGAGTTTTTAAAATGATCCCACATAATTTGATAAGGTTGGGTACCCTCTTCAACCGTAAACCACCACTGATATGCCTCATCTCGAAGCAAAGATACTGCACCTTTCAATTTCTTCTCTAGGGTGCAATCAATATCGTTCATGATTCTTTCTGTAGCCTCTAACCAATATTCGTCCATAGTCGGGGTGAATCCAGTGACGCCTATAAACAATTCAGCATCGTCGGACTAAAGTCATTTAGTTATTGATCCTTGGCTCCCAGACCATAAACGGGGCCCAACGACCTAGTATTAGTAGTAGGTGTACCCGGCATGTCACTTGTATCCAAATTACGTGTGCTACCCATCAAGGATGGCTCAGCCCGAACCCCTTTTCGACCCTAGTTGTGCCCACGGGTACCGTATCCCCGAGCTTCACATGCACTCATTATGCTATCTACATTATAGAATTTTATGTATCAGTTCAAATTCTCTTATCCAATGTTTTATGTCAAAAAGTCTTATCAGAGTATTTTTTTTTCAAAAGTATTATAGTTTTGGACAAGAACATTAGTATTTCTAATATTACATTTTTGTTTCTAACTAAGCAGTTTAACTATGCATAAATACTTATAGGAATGGCATCGGAGACTCGGTATTCCATAAACTTATTTTTCAGATTTCAAGCAGAAATGGGTTTTGTTTAGAAAATAGTTTTCACAAAAATTTTGAACCTCAAAATTTCACAGCTCGAGCTTTATAGCCTAGCTCTGATACCACTAAATGTAACACCCCAAACCTGAGCTAGATGTTACAGTCAGATCTGGAGGCGTTAAAGTAAAAATAGTTGAAAATATCGATTTCGTAATTTTGAAAAAAAGTCATATACTGCTATCACATGAAAACCCGGTTTGTTTGAAAACATATCTTACTCAATTATTTTAATTGAAAACGTTGTTTGCTTATGTTTTCTAAAAACATATGATTTTGTAGCAGAAATTCTTAGTAAGTTAAATTTTGGAAAACACAGTTTTTTGTTTGGAATCCATTAGTTTTGCGAAAAAATGAGTGTTGTCGATAAAACATTTAAACGATTTTATACGAAAAGCAGAATTAAAGTCCAAAACTCAAAAAAGTCCAAAATTTACAAAACTCTTAAACCCAAGTTTAAATAAATTAAATTTATGAAATAACCGTGCTCCTGTCGCACTGACCCGCCTAAGTTTGAGGGTTACCTAAAAGTGATAGACAAACAGAAAATGAGTTTTCATAACTCAGTGTGTAACATATCAAATCATTAACAACAATTAACCAGATCGACATATATATCAGAACTAGAACATAACATATGAAGATAATAATCCTAGCCCTTTCTGCTACACACAATCTCTGACCATCCCAACACACCATATAGGGTAATATAATACACATCCAACCCTAAACACCACATAGTGTCGCTATAACACTTTTTAGAATATTTGCAGCAAAGCTGCCAGTGTATTAAGGAATTTATCACTGTTTACAGAATCATATATATATGGCTGAGCCACCAAATATGGGAGATTATTACACTGCCCACACTTCCTTCTTATATCAAATGCCATCCCAAATGTAAATGCAGTACTAATAGATATCAGATATAATTACAATGTACATGCTTGCAATAACAGATACAAAACATATTACAGGTTTTACCTATCTCATATCACTCCAAACATGCGTTTTATATCCAATTTAACACTAACAAATGATAAGAATTCGTGTTTTATAGCTTATTTAATAGTATACCGGCCCTACAGAAGGCCTACGTTAGATCCAAATGATGTTTATGGTCCTAGGAAAAAATTCAAAATTTTGGGCCAACATGGCCTAAATGGCTAGCCCGTGTGGTCTACACGGTCTGGTATAGGGTTGCACACACACCCGCGTAGCCAAAATGACCCATTTGGCCTAGATCGTGTGTCACACACAGTCTTTCACATTCCCTATCACACGGTAAACAATTCAGTGCACGCTTAAAACTGAATATTCCAGTACCTAGATTGATGAATAATACGAATTAATAACCAGAAAGTTACCAACCTAATGATTGGTTTAACAATTCCTACACAACGAACCTAATAACTAATGAACGAACCCCATAATAGTAGAATACTCACCTCCTATCGAAACAACAACTTAAAATGAACTCAAATCATCGGAAAACCCACTGTCACATGATCCTATCATTTTCATAATACATATAAGAATTAAACTCCAATAAATCTTTCACAACAGCATTAAAAAGAAACAAAGACTCCCCAAATATAAATCCAGCAACATAAACTAAGCCTTACCTAACACCACGAAACTATGTAGGAGTGTAATAGCAGAGAAGAAACTATAGCATAGAGGTTATGATGATTTCGGCTTGGCAATTGATAAACAAAAAATCAAAATTGAAAAGAAAAATATTTGGGAAAATAAATCACAAGAACAATGCAGGAACAAACAAAAAATTGAAGGAAAACAACCAAATAAAAAAAGAACAAATTGCAACAACAGAGAGAAGAATAGTGGTGTGAAATGGGGAATTATGGGGTTTGTTTTTAGTAAAAGTACTAACTAGACCTATTAGCGTGGAAGTTAATCTTAGTTTAGTCTCGCCTCCATTGGGAATGATCCTCGGAGTACTCCAATACTTTACTGTAAAAACTATATTACAACCTGACCCTTATACTTGAAGACACTACTTTAACTAATATATTTATTTGCAGTATTCTCACTTCCGACATTGGTACGTAGGGAGGCAGTCACTCCCTTACCAATCCACTTCAACTGGCTAGGGATCTTTTTCAAAGGAATCCCCTCTGTTCGTATGTCTTTGTCATTTGTATGAAGTTTTTCTCACTCTTACTCTCCAAATCTGATTTGGATGGATCTATCAAGGGTGTGAAAATTTCCAAAAGCACACCACCTATTAACTATATTCTTTTTGCTGATGATTACTTTATCTTCTTCAATGTTTCTATCCATTCCTATAAATCTCTAAAAGTTCTTCTTACTACATGTTGCAATCTCTTATATCTTCAAATTAGTTTTAACAAATTTGAACTCTTTCTTAGCCTTTCTATTAAACCTCAAGCAAAAAAGATGGTTCATTGGTATTCTAAACGAAAAATAAATGGATAAACCTGGGAAAGACCTTGGTTTAGAATTGGGCAAGTTGCATTAAAAAAAGGACTTCTTTAACAACATCCTTGATAAGGTGAACTGTAAACTTGCATCTTGGAATGTTGAATATTTTTCGGCTGGTAGGAAGATGACCTTTATTAAATCCACTCTAACCTTTCTCCCTTTATACTCCCTCTCAGTCTCTAGCTCCCCAAAGAATGTCTGTGGCAACATTGATAAAATTATGCATAACTTCTACTCAGGCCATAGCACTAATGAAAAGAAGCTTCATCTTTGTAATTGGAACAAGCTATGTTCCCTTATTTCAGAAGGGAGGCTAGCAATCCGCAAAACTAATTTTTTTAATGAAACTTTACTTTCTCAACTTGCATGTCGATAACAACTAAACCAAACTGCTCTTCATAACGGTATTACAAGCAAAATATTACAAGAAGCATCCTTTTGAAATTGTTAAACCAAAGCTTTCTGAATTTTGGGCATGCAAAGATATCCTCCATGGAAGAGGAATCTGCAAACAAGGTAAAGACATTCAACTTTGTAGTGGGAAAATCTATTGGATTTCTACTAATCCAAATGGTCATTTTTTTTTTACTCAATCAGAACTAATGGTTCAACCTTTCAAGCCCAAGAGTGTCTCAACCTTTGTTTGAATGATTGAGACTACAAAAAGGATTTGGAATTACTTGGACCAAGTTGTGCCTTCGATCCTTTTAATAGACCTCCCTTAATACAAGGTGGTAGAGAAAAAATTGTTTGGAAATATGATCACAAGGGTATGTTCTCTATGATAAATGCTTACTCGCTGCTTTAAAATTCGGATCCTCACACTTTATCAGGAACAAGTTCCAATAAAGCATAGATTAACCTATGACTCCCTAAACTCCTTTTCAAAATCTTAGTCTACATTTAGAAGATTTGTAATAATTTCCTTCCAACTAAAGACTTCCTTTCAACACCAGAACGTCTTCTTCTTGAATGCCTCTTCATATGAGCAGACTGGTTTGGATCCCTTTCACTCTTCACCCTAAAGCCCTTCAGATCACCTTACTGTCAACTTCGCTTATTTAATAGCTTCAATCCAATGGCATCAGAGCCCACTACTCTAGATTCTTTTATTGTTTTGTCAGGTGCACCCTCTAGACCATCTAGAAGACTAGAAATGAACTTATCTTCAAGAAAACCAACCCCAATCCTTTCGGTGCAATTAGAAGGATCAATGATCTGCACCTTTCAGTTCTTCAATCCTTTCAATTTGATACTCCTCTTTCCATTCAAAATAGACTCCCTAGATCAATAAATTATTTGGGGGTTCTGGCCCCCCAATGGATTCTTTGCCTTCACATCATCTTGGGATCTTAAAATTGAGCTGCGATTGTACATGGACCAAATGGCATGCGGTTGCTCTTTGTTAAAAGCAACAGAACAACGAGCAAACTATAGGCTAGAATTTTAGTACTACAATCTATTATTATGATTCCCAAATCTCATATTACCTCTTCTTCCAGATTTCTTAAAACGAATCCAAAATGGGATAGCATCATCTTTGGTTGTACCATTATGGGATGAAAGTTTTTTTTTGCTTTTGATGACATTTATCTCCTCTTCCACTCTATACTGCTCTACCAAGAGGTCACAAACTATCCGTGACTCAAAAAGAAAACTAGATAATGAGTTGTGTGTGCTTCTAAAACGTTCATTAATTTCACTTAACCTTAATTTCTTGTTTCTTGAAAAAAAAACGTAAAACCACCTCAACCAATCCACCTGGCTAGACGCATGCATAACACCTCCCTACAAGAAACAAGGAAAAAAAAATAAACCCAAAGATCTTAACAAGGGACACAACAAAGCATATATAATATAATCTGACTACAATATAAAAGATATGACGAATAAATGGACATGTTATTACACAGCTTGTAATACTTGAATTTATTGTAACTTTTTTTCTCAATCTTATTTTTTTTTTTCCAAAAAAAAAGGTAGTCGTTTTGAAGGAAGATTCAAATAAAATGTGAGATAAAATTCAGATTGCGCAGATGTGCATTATACTTGAAAAAAATAATGTGATAGCCTGTGAAAAAAGATTAACAGGGTTTTAGTGATAAAACTAGTTGACTCGTTGGGTTGAAATGGGCAATGTGTTTTCCATTTCAAGGATTTCACGATGATGATTGATGTCAGTGGTGCTTGTTATTTTTTTATTCTTGAAATAGGGTGAAGTTGGAAGAAGCTACGACTTTTCCCTGTGGAAAAGGGCCACTTGGAATTAGTATAAATATGCAGGCAATGCCATGGAAACCCAAGCTGAGAAAGAGAGCTTAGTAATTCAAGTATTTGAAGGAAAAACATGTTTAGAGGAAAGGCGTTAATTGTGTCTTCTGTTTTGGTTCTGCTTCTCAAACTATGTCATGCTACTCTAGGGATCCAACCCCAAACTAACCTCTCTCAATTTACACCTGATCTTGACCCCATTGATGGTACTTTTATTATCACAGTATACTTTACAACACATTACTCTTTTGCCTGTGAATGTTTCATATATAAAGAGCTTACCAATTTTAATTTATCATGCCTCGCAGTATTTTTTTTTTCACCTATTTTATTATGTTAAAATCATATTTAGTGGTGTTCATTTATCTATAAATTTTGAGAATTTTTTTTTCTATAAATTTAAAATATGTTGATGGCTCATATTATATAAATTTTAAAATATGCATTCATTAAATTTTTGTATTTTATTTTATTTCATTTTTCGGTGTAACCTCTACTATGTTTTAATCTGATAAAGTAGGAAAAGTGCATGTCCTTTTTGTTAGCAACTTTTTTACTGGGTTTGCTTTTCTAACTACTTGTATTATAATAATATTATTATTTACTTTATTTAGATAAAGTTGTGGAGTAATACGACTTTAAATTAAATGATTAGACCATTTTCAAATCCTGGTCTAGGATTATCAATTCAAATTTAGTATAAAGTAATCAAATTAAATATTTAAAAGTTTATTGTTGTTAAGGATTAACATTTGATACATGAATATTATTCGTAAATAATTTTTTTTTAAAATTATGATGTGTTTGGTTGAGGAGGATTTATATAGTATGATTGGATGAAATATTGGGTTATGAATATTTACATGAAATATTGGGAATGGTAGTGAATGCTATAACTAAGGTTGCTGAAGAGTTGAGGTTGAATTGGGAGGGCGACGAGAGAGAATTCTCTAGTAAGAGCTGTAATACCTCCAACAAAGTGCTTTGTGATTGTAGCTTCAACAATCATACTCTTTGTCGAGTCACTAAAGTGTGAGAAATATCTTTCTTCCTCACTTGTTCACTTTTTTGGCTATGCTGTTTCTTTTTATTTTTTTTTATTTTATTTTAAATCTACAAACCAAAAGAAAAGAAAAAGAGTTATTATTTGTTTTTAAGACTAATTAGATAATTTAGCTACTTCAGCCCCAAGATAGTTTTGTCTTAAAATGGCTTAATGCATCATTTAGGCATTAAGGTATACCACTTTTTCTATTTCGGTCCTTAAAGTTTTTTTTTCCCAGATAAAGACCTAACCTTTTCTACCTTTCACTGTTTAGTCCTTTAGGTGTTAACAAAATTGATGAGACTTTTAACCACTCATTCCCTGCCATGTGTCAAATGATGATTCGAAAATTTTATATTTTTTGTATTATATATTTATAATTTTTTTATGATTTTTTATAAATTTTTAATATTTCTCATGACACGTGGTGGACAATGACCAGCTAAAAGTCTAATTCGATTCTTTTTTAATGTTAAAAAGATTAAACTGGTGAATGGTAGAAAAGGTTAG
>CM025254.1:30312657-30326375 GCA_013677275.1 Gossypium schwendimanii | reverse complement strand
ATATATTTCAGTTATTTCAGCTTTTACATATAGTATTATATATTATAATTTATATTAAGTTTTCACTCCACATTATTACCTTTTAAAATTAATATATGTATATTATGTTATGTACTTTGATTTTCTCCTCATAATATTTACTTAAAAATGCTTTTAGATACTATTATTTTATGTATTGTTCATTTTTAACTTTATTTCCGATTTATTTCAAACTTACATATATGTATATATTATTTGTTTTAACGTATAATTTATTGATTATGATTTCTCCTCTTGCTATTAATTTTTTTATTGTATCTTTTAAATTTGATTATTAATTCATTAAATTTTTGAATGTTGATATTGATATTAGCATAATGTATGATTGAGATTATTGTTGTTATGCTTGTTTGTATTTATTTATTGATTATTTGTTACTCACTAGCGTATGTTATTTACAAATTATCCTTACGTTGTACATTATCATTCTCGCATTTTATTTCGTTTAAAAGGTTGCATTTGGTTTAAATACTGAAATCATTTTATCCATAAGTTTTCAAATAATCGTATCCAAGATTCTCGAGAGGATTGTGCCCTAACTTACTGGGCTTCAATTCTCCTTGTTGAATTTAAGTAACTGAATATTTCTTTTTCAATTTAAATGTAAAAATTCCAAAATTAAAGCTTATCTCGAGGATTCAAAACATGGTGTCCTAACTCATTAGATATGGCATTTTACTATCTCAAGACGATGTTTTTTTAATAAAGGCAAATTCATGTTGTCATCAGAACTTCAAAGAATCGTACCCTAACCCACGGGGTTTCGATTTCCTCATTGAAGCAAGATGACCAAATTTTGAGTTTTCAAAATAATAAATTTCAATAAAGATTTTTAAAAGGGGGATCGCTTTTAATTTTTTTTCGATATTTGACCTTAAGACATTAAATAATCAATTAGGTACCAATTTTGGGCGTTACGGGGGTGCTAATCCTTCCTCGTACGTAATTGACTCCCGAACCCAATTTTAAAAAAAATTGTAGACCAAAATCATTTTTTTAAGATGATCCGATCACACCTCAATAAATGATCGGTGGCGACTCCAATTTGCATTTTTTTAGTTGAGTTAATCTTTTTTCAAAAAGTGGTTTCGACAGCTTGGCGACTCTACTGGGGACTGATTTTAAGAAAGTCGAGCCACAAATTGATTAATTTTTGTCTTATGGTCGAAAAATCAAAATTTGTTTTCAAATTCATAATATCCAATTTGCATTCAATCTCATTTTCATTATAGTGTGTTTGCTTGGTTAGTTTACAGCCGCTAGTGAATTTGCATTTCGCATTACATGAGTTGGACGATTTTACCCCTTTAAGTGGGAGTGAGAAACTATTACTTTGTGAGGTTTTCACCTCCATATAGGATAGTGGATCACTTTTGGGATACATCTGTACCTATGCCTTCGTGAGATCTTCATCTCTGTATAGTCATAGGGAAATGTATTCCCCTGAACCAAACTCGGTCTGCATGAGCCTATAATGGGTGAAGATCGAGGAATCGGCTGGTTCAGGTACCTTTGCCCGAGAAGCCAAAAAATTCATGTAGTGAACCTTAGGAATTCACCTTAGGGAGAACCACAATGAACCCTAATAAATACCCGAATAAGTGTTTTGATTATTTCTTGATTGTATTGGATTCTATGTTTATATATGATACTAACTTTTTGTGTCTTACTTTGATTACATGGCATTTCAACTACATGACATTTCATTATGAAATGCGTTGGTTCATATTCAGTTGTTAGATAGAGGAACATTTCAACTCCTGAGTATAATGAATGGTGGGTTAGGAGGATCAATGATAATATCCCTAAGCAAAGTCAGGGAAGCAATCAATCAATAGAGGAACATTTGCAGGTTGTCCCTTCTGAGCTAGAAATCATAAGAGAAGATTTTGAAAGAAGAAGTACAGAATTAGAAAAGAAGATAGAACAAATAGAAGAAGAAAAGATGAACTTGAGATTAGATGTGGATGTTCAGCAACTCGAGGTTGAGAAACTAAGAAAAGGGAAAAATAAAGCTGAGGAGGATTTAGATAGCTTGAAGACAGATTATAAGAAGCAGCGTCTGTCAATGAGAAGTACCGAGTTGGAGAAAACTTCAGAGCAGTGGCATGAAGAGATTCGAGAAGAAAAGAACAAAGCTGATAGATGGAAAAGGAAATTCCAAGAGGTTTAGACACGAAATGAGGCTTTAAAGAAGAGTTTGTCAGAGAACTAAAAGGAAAAAGGCAAACTAAAGGACAGAGTGGCCGAGTTGGAAAGATCTCTTCGTCAATATCGAAATCGAAACTCTATAATAGAGTTGAGAGCGAGCTTGAACAGGATTGAAGAAATGAAAAAAAAGAATAAAAGAGTTAGAAACGACATTCCAAAATTGTGGGATCCGGATCGAGTACTTGGAAGCAAATGAAGATCGTAATAATGAGCAGCTTCACTACTTTCAGAATCAAGTCAGAAATAGGGATCACATTATGGGAGAAGCTGTAGTTCAGATTCGAGAAGTAGCTGATCAACTGCAGACTTTGGCAGTGTAGGCCGATACGCTGAGTGTGAAGTATGAATTGGAATCAGATCGGGGGCAAGAGTTAGCCTCGTTACTTAAGAAGATTAGATTTTTCAGTATTAGGGCAAAGCCTTATTTGTAGCCTACTTTATATAAAGAAATTTATTTTCTAGTAAAGTTTTCTTAAATGGAATTGAATCAAAATTGACACTTTTTTTACATTCATTTCATGCATTGCATTGAATCATGTACATTAAAGACTATTAAAATATTCTAATCGATTAAAATCATTCCTTAGTTAATCTGGAAACCAACCAACCAACCAACCAAACATCGTTACGGTACTCGAGCAAAAACAAAAGACATAGACCAAAGATTGGAAAGACTTGAACAGTTCCAAAATTAGATGCAAGACCAACTTCAGCAGCAAATGGAAGAGCAGCTAGCTAAGATTCAGCAAGATATGATGGACAAAATGTTGGAGTCTCAAAGAAACCTGATGACTCAGTTGACTCCACTATTGGCTGGGGGAAATGATAAAGGAAAGGGCCCTATGTCTAATGCTAAAGAAGGAGACAATAAGAGACCTTTTTATCCTTCAGGCTTTACTCCTCCACATGTGCAAACCCAAGTTGAGCTATACCCCCGCAAATCTTCTGTCACAATCTGGCCTCAGTAGTTTCAAGCCGGTGCCTCAATACCAATGAACTTCCAAGCTAGATCAGGCTTTAACCCTAGAGATAACCCTATTAATCTTGCTATCCCTGATTTCAATGAAATGGTTAAAAAAGAAAAAAAATAAAGGAGGACTTGCCAAAACTGCTAAAGGAAAGGTGTAAGTGGCTCGAAGAAAAATTCAAGGCAATAGAAAGCACTGAGAACTACCATGGGATTGATGCTAATGATCTGAGCTTGGTCCCAGATTTGGTACTCCCTTACAAGTTTAAAATGCCAGAATTTGAGAAGTACAATGGAACTAGTTACCCTGAAGCTCATATCACCATGTTTTGTAGGCGAATGACTGGATATGTTAACAACGACCAACGACCAACTACTAATGCATTGCTTCCAAGGTAGCCTCACAGGGCAGCAGCCTCACAGGGGCAGCATCTAAATGGTACAATTAGTTGAGTCGTACCAGGATTAGTTCATAGAGGAATTTAACACAAGCATTCATGAAACAGTACAGTCAAGTAACAAATATGGCTCTTAATAGAATCACCCTACAAAATATGGAAAAGAAGCCAAATGAAAGTTTTAGGCAATATGCACAAAAGTGGAGGGAGGTTGCCGTCTAAGTTCAGTCATCGCTCCTAGAAAGATAAATAACAATGTTCTTTATTAACACGTTGAAAGCCCCATTTATCACACATATGTTAGGAAGTGCCATAAAAAGGTTTTCTGACATAGTCATGAATGGTGAAATGATTTAAAATGCCATAAGGAGCGGGAAGATTGATGCCCGTGAACAATACGAGTACACATAGCAAAGGTTACTCAAAATCGGTTATGGTGAATCAGCCAGAAAAGGTGGCTGCTAACCAACATGGTTCATCAAGACAAGAATCTGACACAAGAAAAAACACTGAAAAACTCCAGTTCACACCAATTCCAATGTCGTATAGGGAGTTGTATCAAAGTTTATTCGATGCACATGTTGTTTCCTTTATACTTAAAACCTCTACAAACTCTGTACCCCAAATGGTATGACGCGAATGTACAATACGACTATCATGCGGGAATTACGGGGCATTCCACAAAAAATTACACTGCCTTTAAAAATCTAGTTGAAAAACTTATCAGTATGGGCATTGTCAAATTTGATGATTCATCTAGTGCAGAAAAGCCATTACCTAATCATATTGGTAATGGGGTAAACATGATGACTGGAAACATGGGAGGAAGAATTAAGGTAGACATTGCAGAAGTAAGAATTCCTTTGAAATGGGTCTGGAAAAAGATGGTAGAAAGGGGGTTAATTATTTCAAATTTAAAAGAGAGTTGCAAAAAGACGAGAAATTATTGTAAGTTCCATCATGAAGAAGGGCATGAGATCCAAGAGTGCATAGAATTCAGAGCCTTGGTTCAAGGCATGATGGATGATAAGGAAGTGGAGTTCTATGAATAAGTCAAGGAAGAAGGAAGCGTATGCGCGTCAAAATCAATGACAAAGGTTCTGAAAGTAAATCATCCTGTGGTCATCATCTCACGACCAAAGAATAATGAAGCGGGAGTACCGATAATGCTAAAGATCATAATTTAGAAACCTGCAACCTTCTCTTACAAGGATAGCAAGAAAATCCTGTGGAACTATGAGTGCAATGCAACCATCCCGGGAAGGGAGACTTCAGCCAGTACTACAAAAGAGGATCATGGTATAGGTTCTCATACGCGTAGTGGGAAATGCTATGATTTGATAAGTCCTCCAACAGAACTTGTAAAAGTAAAGGCCATAGCGACGGAACAAAGAAGGGGAAAGCAATCGAGCCTGTATTACCTATCAACGAGCTAATAAAAGAAGAAGAAGCCAAGGAATTCCTTAAATTCTTGAAGCACGGCAAGTACAGTGTTGTGGAACAGCTGTATAAACAACCAGCTCGCATATCTGTGCTAGCCTTGCTCTTGAGTTCAGAGGCGCATCGAAGTGCGTTGATGAAAGTGCTGAACAAAACCTATGTGGCCAATGATATCTCTATCAATAAATTAGATTGGCTTGTCAATAATATAAGTGTCGATAAATTTATCTTTTTCAACGATGATGAAATACCACCTGGGGGTATAGGGTCTACTAAAGCCTTGCACATTACTACCTGATGCAAAGGGTATACATTACCATGAGTTTTAATCGACAACGGATCAGTATTGAATGTACTGCCCCTATCCACATTTAATAGGCTGCCCATGGATAGCTCACACATGAAGACGTGCCTGAATATAGTGAGGGCATTTGATGGCACAGAAAGGAAGGTCATGGGAAGAATCGAAATACCCTTGTTGATTGGTCCGACTATCTACGAGGTGGATTTCCTTGTAATAGATATCAAGCCTTCCTACAATTGCTTATTAGGGAGACCATGGATACATTGAGCGGGGGCTATACCGTCATCATTACATCAGAAGTTGAAGCTAGTGTCAGCAGGTCGACTGGTGACAATAAATGCCAAAGAGGATATCATAGCGGCTGTAGCCAATAATGCGCCGTACGTGGAAACTAATGATGAGGCAGTTGAATGCTCCTTTCGATCTTTGGAGTTTGTAAATGCAACATTTATTTCTGAGGGAACAAAATTCTAGTGCCTAAAATATCCAAAACCACAGAGATGGGGTTATAATTATATTTAGCGAAAAGAGCTTTACCCGGAAGAGGATTAGGGAGACATCTTCAATGAAGAATTGATGCTCCGGTGCTGAAAGAAAAACAAGATCACTTTGGCTTAGGGTACAGGTGAGATATAAGATAAAGAAAAAAGGAGTTAGAAAAAAGGCAAGAATGAAGAAGAGCACTTGTGAGTGGGGAGGAAGTCAAATGGGAACCAATGATATTCCTCCACATATCCAAAACTTTTGTATCAGGAGGAATTATTCATCCCGAGCAAAAGACGCTAAGGAGAGAAAGTATTGAAGAGATGTTGGAAAATGTTCACATCAATTCCATACATGAAGACACAAATGAAGAGGGGACTTTGTTAGATATCCATCCTTATAAACCTGGGAGTGTTTTAAATAATTGGACTGCAGAAGAAATACCTAAAGTTTTTAGAGCTTTCTCAGATTAATATTCAGAACATATTTGTTATTTTAGAATAGAGACAATCAGAACTCCCTTGTGAAATAGGCTCATATTCGAATATTATTATTTTAAAAAAATATATCTTTGCAATTATTTTGAGCAGATATTCCTTTAAGATTCTTTCATTATTTTGTATAAGTAATTATTTTGGATTCTTTCATTCTTTTGAATTCTTTACCAAATTATTCTTTCATTAATTCATAATCATACCATATAAATAGGTATACTTAAATTCATACAATTTTTTATATATTCCATGGTACCTATAACAGGTCCCCAGATATCAATGACATGAGTAACTCTGCTTTGGACTCAGGAAATCCTTTTGAACAAGACATGTGTTTAGAGGGATCTCATAACTTTGAAGATAACATAGATCATAACTTATCTCCGGACTTGTTGAGGATGGTAAAGAAAGAAGAGAAACAAATCCTACCTCATAAGGAAACGGTGGAAATTGTGACCCTAAAAGAGGGAAAAGTGGTGAAAATCGGGACATGCATAACCGACGAAACGAAGCAAGACTTCATCGAGTTACTTCGAGAGTTCAAAAACATCTTTGCATGGTCATACTAGGATATGCCTGGGTTAATCACTGATATTGTAGTGCATCGCCTTCCTATAAGAGAGGATTACAAGCCAGTTCAACAAAAACTCTGAAGGATGAGGCCTGATATTGTGCTTAAAATAAAGGAGGAAGTCAAAACGTAGGTTGATGCTAGGTTTTTACAAGAGGCCAAATATTCCAAATGGGCAGCCAACATCGTCCCAGTCCCTAAAAAAGATGGGAAGTACGAATATGTGTGGATTAAAGAGACTTGAACAAGGCCAGCCCAAAGGACAACTTCCCATTACCTCATATTGACACTTTGGTGGATAATACGGCGAGCCATTCACTGTTTTCCTTTATGGATGGTTTATCTAGATATAATCAGAAAAAGATGCATCTTGAAGGTATGGGAAAAACCACTTTCATTACCTTGTGGGGAACATTTTGCTATAAGGTGATGCCATTCGGATTAAAGAATGCGGGAGCAACATATCAAAGAGCCATGGTAGCCATATTGTATGACATGATGCACGAGGAAATTGAGGTTTACATTGATGATATGATTGCAAAATCCAAAATAGAAAAGGAACATGTGCAGGTCCTGAGAAAATTGTTCTTAAGACTGAGAAAGTTTTAGCTCAAGCTTAATCCAACGAAATGCACTTTCGGAGCCAGGTCAGGAAAGCTATTGGGCTTCATAGTCAGTGAAAAAGGAATCGAGATTGACCCAGATGAAGTGAAGGTGACACGAGATTTGCCTCCACCAAGTACTCAGAAAGAAGTTCGAGGTTTCTTAGGAATACTAAATTACATTGCTCGGTTTATTTCACAACTGACCGAGAAATGTGACCCCATATTTCATCTTCTGAAGAAACATAATCCAGGTGTGTAGGATGAAGAATGCTAGGAAGCTTTTGACAAGATAAAACAATACTTGTCCAATACTCCAGTGTTGTCATCGCCTAGCCCAGATAGGCCGCTGATTTTGTATTTAACGGTGTTTGATAATTTCATGCGATGTGTGCTAGGCCAGTGTGATGAGACAGGAAAGAAAGAAAAGGCGATATACTATTTTAGTAAGAAATTCACTGATTGTGAAATGAGATATTCGCCTATTGAAAAATTAGGTTGTGCCCTGATCTGAACGACACAGAGATTAAGGCAATACATGCTCTACCATACGACTTGGCTAATTTCAAAGTTAGACCCTTTAAAGTATATGATGGAGTCAACTGTGTTGAATAGGTGGATGCCTAGATGACAGATTTTTCTCTACGAGTTTGATATAGTATATGTAAATTAGAAGGCTGTCAAAGGGAGTGCGATAGCAGACTTTTTGGCCAGTAGAGCTTTAGAACCTTTGGATTTTGATTTCCCGAATAAAGATTTGATGTGTGTGGCAACTGCTGAAGAGGATTCTCAAGAAAATCATCCTTGGAGGCTAAATTTCGATGGAGCTTCGAATGCTGTAGGTAATGGGATTGGGGCAATCCTTGTGTCCCCAAGTGGAGATCATTATCCTTTTACCAGTAAATGGGCATCCGAGCAGTCATAGAGTGAAAAATTAAGATACTAGAGGTATACGGGGACTCGGTATTGGTAATATACTAGCTTAAAGGGGAATGGGAAATGAGAGACCCAAAGTTAATACGTTATCAGAGATTGGTTCTGGATTTGATCAAGGAATTTGACAGTATCACTTTTTTTATCTTCCATGAGAAGAAAATCAGATGGCTAATGCTCTAGCTACCCTAGCCTCCATGATCAAAGTGAACAAACTAGAAGACATGAAGCATATTCAAATCAGCATTTATGAGACCCCATCCCATTGCTACAGTATTGAGGAAGAGGAAAATGATAACCATCCTTGGTACCAAGATATATTGCAATATGTGAAAAATCGTTAGTACCCTGATCAGGCAACGGAGAATAATAAGAGGAAATTGAGGAGACTAGCCATTGACTATGTCTTAAATGGAGAGATTTTATACAAAAAGGGAAAGGATCAAGTACTATTGAGATGTATGGACACTATGGAGGCCAAGGAAATCTTGGAGGAAGTCCATGAGGGTATTTGCAAAATGCATGCCAATGGATTCACCATGGCTAGACAGATTATGAAATTCTGGTATTACTAGTCCGCCATGGAAAGAGATTGTATCAATTATTCCAAGAAGTGCCATAAATGCCAAATTTATGGGGACAAAATGCACGCACCTCCTTCACCTCTTCACGTTATGACTTATCCATGGCCTTTCTCCATGTGGGGTATGGATGTCATCGGGCCAATATCGACGAAGGCTTCTAATGGGCATCGTTTCATCTTTGTGGTTATTGACTATTTCACTAAATGGGTGGAAGCGGCTTCATACGCTAATGTCACGCAATCAACAGTTAGTAAGTTCTTGAAAAAAGAGATCATATGTCAATATGGAATGCCTGAAAGAATTATATCTGACAATGCACTGAATTTGAATAACAGCACAATAGCAAATGTCTGTAGTCAATTCAAGATCAGACACCATAATTCGTCATCGTATTGCCCAAAAATGAATGGTGTAGTGGAGGTGGCCAACAAAAATATCAAGAAAATTATGGGGAAAATGGCTGAAACTTACAAGGATTGGCATGAGAAATTACCATTTATTCTCTTTGCCTATCGAACATCTATCAGGACTTCTACTGGAGCAACGCCTTTTTCTCTGGTTTACGAGATGGAGGCAGTTTTACCCATTGAAGTTGAAATCCCTTCTCTTCGGGTATTAATTGAACAAAAGTTAGATGAGGCCGAATGGATCCAATCTCGATATGATCAGTTGAACCTGGTAGAAGGAAAAAGACTAAAAGCTATTCATCCTGGTCAGATGTACCAGAAACGAATGATGTGATTCTATAACAAAAAGGTTCATCCCAGAAAATTCCACGAAGGGGACCTGGTGTTGAAAGAGATCATTCCTCTACAAAAGGATTTTAGAGGGAAGTGGATGCCAAATTGGGAAGGACCTTATGTTGTAAAGAAGGCCTTTTCTGGAGGAGTTTTGATTTTAAGCAATATGGATGGTAAAAATTTGTCAAATCCTGTAAACTCAGACTCAGTCAAAAAATACTTCACTTAAAGAAAGAAAATGGACTAAAGTGAAAACCCGTAAAGGGCATCTTTAGTTTTTTATTAAAAAAAGAGGAGAGGCCAAGGTGAAAACCTGCAAAGGACACCTTGAGACCGAAGGGTATTTGAGTTGAAAACCTGAAAAGGGCGGCTCAAATTTTGATAAGAATGGGACATGAGGTGATCAGAGTAGCTTAAATTTTGATTAGATTGGTGCATGTGGTGATCTTGCTATACTTGAATCAACAGGAAAGGGTAGGAGATATCTTGGAGCATCGACAAAGTACTTAGATCTCCTAAACACATGTCAAACTCAGAATGGTCTTTAGAAAGTTGTACAGAGAAGTTCAGGCTGCGATATCTGGGGCACCTAGTCTTCATACTATTTATACTGAATTTGCTGTACTTGGAATACTTCATTCTTTTTCAAGATACATGTTTCTACTTAAATCCTCTTTTTTATTTTTACAATCCTCGATAATTTATTCATTTCAGGATGTGCTCTCAAATCAATTATAATTTTTATCAATTGATATGATCTTTTGTAAGCGTGTTGCATTGGAATAATGATTAGTGAACTAATAATACTTTCTCAAAGGAAGTTTTGCATATTACTCTAGAAGTTTCTAAATAATACAGGAATCTGAAACAGGACTATTGTTTAGAACGTACCAATTTTAAAAGTTGAAATATCTAAAAAGGAAAAGTCTAAATTAAAACTATCTCTTAGGATTCTGTTGATTGAATAAAATATCGTGCCGGTGATAAAGCTTCGATCGACAAGCAATAAGAAGAAGTTTTTTAGAAGAATTTCTATACCCGTGCATAAATACCTGGTCACGACATCTTAGGAATGGTATAAATGACCAAAATGAGGGAAGAAGATTCTCATATTATGCCCTTGAATTGTGACAAAAGGGGTTTGAAAAGAGTCAAATCTTATACCCTTGGGTTGCAGTGGAAGAAAGATAGCCCAAAACCAGGTCTCAGAAGAACAGTTGAACCTTAAGGTTACAGTGAGGCAAACTGATGACAACCTAAGCATTAAAGAGGGATCATTCTTGAAAACTGACATCTTGTAAATATCATTCATACACATCTAGTTAAGAGCATTTGATTCATTCTGATCATGACATCCTAATCACTAGGCATAAATAGGTCCATGCAATAGATTCTACAGGTCATGTTCCCCAGAGAACAGATTGGTGAAACTACAAATCCTATACCATTGAAGTTACAATGGAGCAGATTGAAGTAAAGTCTTATCCCCCTAAAGTTGCAGTGGAGCAAACTGAACATAGCGAATCTTATTTCCCTGAAGTTGTAGTGGAACAGATTGAAGCTATAAGTTACAGATCTTATCTCTCTGAAGCTACAGTAGAGTAGATCATATCAAACCTTATCTCCATAAAGTTGCAATGGAGCAGGTTGAAGTTACAAGTCTTATCTCCCTAAAGTTGCAGTGGAGCAGACTGAACATAGTGAATCTTATTTCCCTAAAGTTGCAATGGAACAGATTGAAGCTATAAATTACAGAACTTATCTCTCTAAAGCTGTAGTAGAGCAGATCATATCAAACCTTATCTCCATAAAGTTGCAGTGGATCAGATTGAAGATAGTGAATCTTATTTCCCTAAATTTGCAGTGGAACAGGTTGAAGCTATAAATTACAGATCTTATCTCTCTGAAGCTGCAGTAGAGCAGATCATATCAAATCTTATCTCCATAAAGTTACAGTGGACCAGGTTGAAGTTACAAGTCTTATCTTCCTAAAGTTGCAGTGGAGCAGATTGAAGATAGTGAATCTTATTTCCATGAAGTTGTAGTGGAACAGATTGAAGCTATAAATACAGATCTTATCTCTCTGAAGTTGCAGTAGAGCAGATCATATCAAACCTTATCTCCATAAAGTTGCTGTAGAGCAGATTGAAGAAACCAATCCTATCTCCCTGAAGTTGCAATGGAGCAGATTAAAATGATTGATCTTATCTCTCTGAAGTTGCAGTAGAGCAGATCGCATCAGACCTTATTTCCTTAAAATTACAGTGAAACATGTGGAAGCTAAAAGTCTTATCCCCCTGAAGTTGTAGTGGAGCAGACTGAAGATAGCAAATGTTTCAATGAAGAGCTACAATCCTATTTCATTGACGTTACAGTAGAGTGGATCGAAGTACCAATACCTTCGAAGATGCAGTAGGTTGAAATAAGGATACTTGAAGAAGAAGAGCACCAAGATTCAGCATGACCCGATAAAATTGGCCCTTTCTAAAGTCTTTGCTTCGTTCCCGTTTCACGAAAACAAGCAAAGAAGGGCAGCTATAATCGGCCCAATTTTTTGGGCCCATATATAAATAAATAAAACCAAATTCCGAATGAAAATTCAAAGTCCCAATTACAATAAAATTGCCAGCCCAAACCCAAACCCAATTACAAGCCCAAGTACACCAAGACCCAATCTAAAACCCAAACCTAATTACAGAGGCAAAATACCTAGCCCTAGACCAAGAAACAGAAACCCTAGAAGATCTAGGCGCCGCTCCTGCCCTCCATGCATGCTGCACCTCTGCGCGCGTGCGTCCCCTCCGAGCTTGTACCTGCACAACAAAAATGGCAACAAGCAAGAAAATCAGAAAATCACAAATCAAAGGCAAATAATGCATTTAAAGTTAGATTTTTTTTTTTTACATTTTCCTTTTTCCATTATCTGCTATAAAAAGCAGACTTGATTGCAAAAAAAAGGGGGATCGAAAGTTGACAAAAGAAAATTAGAATGCAATAAAAATCACAGTTCTTTTTTGAAGGTGATTGGATTTTTTTCTTTTCTATTTCTTCGATTATTTTGGTTGATGCTTGTTTATTGTTTAAGAAAAGAAACACACACAAAAATAAAGGGGCAAGGGTTTACCTTATATCGGCGCTGTCGAATCCTCGTCGCTTCGACGCAATCGAAGTTTGAATGGGGATTTGGGGACATGAGAACGACGGCTGAGGCTAGGGTCAAAACCCTAGCAGAGGAAAAAGAAGCAGCCATTATTTTTTAAAAAAAAAACATGGGCTGCTAATGGTTTTTTTAGAAATTTTTTATTTAAATAACATTACTATACGACGCCGTTTTGAACTAAGGTTACTAGTGTCAAAACGGCGCAGTTTCGTGGCCATGACCCGAGCGGTGACCCGACCCGGGGAAGGATCCGCGCGTTTCTGTCATTTGGGTTATTTGCGCATGCGGCCCCTCCTCCTTTAAGACACATTTTGATTTGGTTTTTGTTGTTGTTTTATTTCCTTTTAAATTTAATTGTGCATTTGAGTTTTGATTCAATTTAGTCCATGCTAAAGTGCTGCGTTTTAAGGGGAGGGAATATGCCCTACTTGGCTCCCATGTAATCTGCATATTGCGTTTTGATCCTTCTTTTTGTTTTTAATTTCATTTGTTTCCTGGTAATTCTATTTTAATTACTATCTAATCTTTTTTTGTTATTTGTGTTTTTTTTCATTAATTAGTTTAATATTGTTATTAGTATTATTATTATTATTACTCTTATTATTGCTATTAATACTATTATTATATATATTAATTTACTTAACTCTTTATATACATTATTTTATTCCATTATGTACTAGTCTTTTAAATTTTTTATATTATCGTCATATATTATTATTTAATTTCATAATGTATAATTTTATATTTTTACGTTTAATCCAATATTTTTTAATGGTTTTATTTTATAATACA
>CM025254.1:30268840-30282144 GCA_013677275.1 Gossypium schwendimanii | reverse complement strand
AAACATTACATATTCATAATTTTTTTGATAAACTAAAAGTATAATTAAAAAAATAGAGCTATTTATATGCTTATAGCTTAACAAAATCAATCCGGGCATATAGTTTTAATATACATAAACATGATATTTAGATAAAAAAAGGTTTCCTATTTATATTTAGACGTGAATTCTAGAAACATTAGAGCTTGACATCTTTTTTTTAAATGGCATTTTTTAACTTAACAAAAATCTTCATTTCATTGTGTTATATATATATTCATTAAACATTTTTGTTACTTAAATCAGATGACGTTCTTATTATTTTATAATTAATCAATATTTTAGGATTTTGTTGCTTACTTACATGTAATATACCTGTGTAATTTTATCCCAAAAGATGGTGACGATAAAAATGTGAATCGGTACCACAGTAAAAGTTCTTGGTGGCAAAATCGAAGATTCAAAGTATACTTTGAGGTGAATTTTGTAATTTTGTAATTTTTATTTTTCTAGGATAGAATTATGGAAACTTTGGCTGGTAAGAGTCATTCAATTTTATGCTTTTAATTTTATGAGATAAGCATAATGATAATTATATGATTGCGAATGTGTGTTCATGCATATATGAGATAAGCATGCCATATAAATTAGGGAGAATGTCACATGTACTTGTCATGCATATATTGATCATTGAAAACGGATATTAAAAACCTTACATGTTTTTAAAATATTAAGTGGAAAAAGGTCCTTAAATGAGACCTACAACTTCCACCAATGGTCTCCTGTGGATCTCACGGTAGGATTGTCATGTGCATCTCACTAAGGGGATTTCTTGAAAGTAAGTAAACTGTCTTGAGTTTGTATAATAGTTTGACCGACCTTCGTGTTAGGTACTACCATACGATATTTCAAAAAGGACATGTAGTCACATCATGCTACTAAGTGAAATTGTCCTACGATGACACATTTGTGGTGCATGATGCGATGGGTGTTGAGTTGATGATTATACACTCAAGATCTTCTAGCTAAGTAACTCCCTACGGAGATCTACTTAAGTTAGAAAGATAACTAAACGTTACACGATTATTAGTAAGTGTGAATGCCTAAAGAATTAGATTCATGTGCTAATCGGATGGAAATCCATGTTCATACAAGTTGATCATGATTACTCCACGATGGCTTGATTCAATTTGTGTAAGAATTATTGTTGCAACGGCTTAAAAATGTTTCCAAGGTTTAATGTAAGGTGCATTGTGACACCCCAAACCCAACCAAGACGAACCGGCTCGAATTTGAAGCGTTATATTAGCCACCTAAGTGACTCTCTGACAAATGACCTCCCAAGACACACCCCGACCTTATAATACCTCAATCTTATCAATTTATTAGTTATTTATTAATGCGGAAGCAATTTGTGAACTAATTTTAAACTTTTGATAAGCAATTTAACCTAAGGGCATTTTTGTCATTTTACCACCTACGATTAAACTAACCTAAATTTAGATTTATACATTTACCAACCCTCTTTTAGTCAATTTATGTAAGCCCTAAAATTTTTAGCTTAATCCGAGTTTATTTTCTATGTCTAATTAAAGTTTTATCATTGAAGACTAAATCGTAACAATTTCAAACCATCAGTACTATACCCAAATATTAAATAGAGTGTGTTTCTAACAAATTTTATCGATTAAAAGTCTAATCCTAAAATTTTATCAAGTTTCCTTATCACTTAAGACTCTACTTAGACTTATCAAGTTATAGGATTAATTTGTAATTTAAACGGACTAGTGAACCAATTTAAAAAGACCAGAATTCAAACCCCCAACGGTTCACTATGGTTTTCTTATGTGAAAAATTAGATTTTAAACTCAATTTTAAGTACTTCAATGGTCAATTAGACCCGATTTAGCTACAATTAAATATCATGCATATTCATACACCTTCAATTGAATTTATTAACACCAATTCAGCGTCAATTAAATAGAATTAAACATTCAATTTCATGCATATCACCCACTAGTTAATTCAAACAAGTGGTGTACCCCAATCGCTAGTAAACCACTCAATGGAAGCTTCATTTAAACAATTGTTAGTGTAAACATCATGCTTTACACAATGTGTTACCAATCACCATGTTATCAAGCAACAATACACCGTAAATTATTCAATAATCAAACGTAAACATGAATATATGATATTATAAAACCATCAAAAATTAAAAATGTCCAAATCCAATTACAACCAAAATTAAACTAAGTCCTAGAAGTTCCACAATGCCCGATTAACATCTCTAAAATATGTAACTAAATCTCTATCGAGCCTTAATCTCTTGGAACTCTCTTGCTCAACTCATTGACTCCTCAATCCCGTTAGTTAACTACACGAATGTGAAGGTGTGAGATTAAAAAGCTCAATGAATGTTAATAAAACGACGAGTAAATTAGCACCCAAATGATGCTTAAACTAAAACCAATCAAATACAAATTTTCAGTCACAATATCAATCCACAATAGTTCAATGTCATATGCTCAACCATGTATCAAAAATCATAATTAATCATGGTATCTAATCATCAATTTAGCATATAACAACTTATACATTTATATTGGCATATACAATCATGGCTTAATCGGGTGATCAGACATCGGATAAACGAATCTCTTTACTCCCAATCAGAATCAGAATCAATCCCGAATTGAGCGGGCTGAGGCCACACACTCCCTTATATCACCTCAAATCAGTCCCGTTGAGTGGAGACACAAGCTCAACACTCCATTATCTACTTCAAATTAGTCCACTTAGAACCTCATTGCTTGCAAATAACATATCAATACGGTGAGTACTCACAAATCTTATGGCATGCCAACTATATCCCAATGGATCAACCATGCTATAATGCCAATAAAACCAATCAATCATAACATAATTTCAGTAAATAATGTATTCAATTTAAAGTTTCAAAATGCATATGTGAATCATGTAACATAGCCATCTTAACATCAAATAGAATCTAGCATACCAACTACCTATTATCAATGTTCATTTATCAATTGAAATATTAACATACCATGAACCAAAAATTCCAGCATGCTTGCTTAGTTCACCATTATAATCAATGAAATCAAGCACATAAAATCAGTAGATGCTCACTTACCAATACTTAACAAAAATTTAATCACTTACACATTTATTGATAATCTTGCAAAATTAACAAACCAAAATTCAATTAAATATTTGCAATCAGTAATTAATAATCCAATTAAGCATAAGTGATGGACAATATCAAATTGCCCTTTAATAACACTCACAACACAACTAACTCAACCACAACCTAGTGATCAACCAAGAAAATCCAAGCTTCAATTTCGATTAGCTCGATCCTCTTCAAGATTCAGAGCTTCAACAGAGATAAAATAGATATTAAAACCTTTCAAAAGATATAATAAACATAAATTTTCATCAACTAGGCTACAAGAAATTCTCACTAAAAGTTACCACAAATCAATGGATGTTCCAACTCAAAATGGATCTATTAGAAGGTTTTTTTATCTTACTTATCAATATTAAACATGTTTTGTAAGGTAATTTAAAGAAATTAGAATTTCATCATCTTCATGAACCAATTTTCTAGATTTTTGTGAAATTGATGCTTAGTATATGTATATTTGGTCTAGTATTGATGTTTGGAAGTGATTAGGAGGGTTGGAGTGATCGATTTTGTAATGAATCAAGTTGATTTGGGAACACAATGCCCTATTATCTTGGACCTCTTGCCGCTACTCACTCTTGGTACGTTTTCTTTACTCTTATCTTTAGTATACGATAGTCGTTATGCCTCTATGTCAAGATCGGGGTAGTATGAAGGACGATGCACTGTCACGGGATGATGGTTAGATAGGTCGTGTTGACTACTTTATGTTAAAGATGGTCAGGGCACTACAGCGTATCGTTGTTGCCAATGTTGTTCTAACTTGTCAGGTTTTGCCACTAGAGCGCTTGTGAGCTCTAGGTGGTAAAGAGTTGCTGTTAGGGGAGGTTATCCGACACATGCTGAGTACTGGTTAGAGGGTGCCATTTGTATTCTTGGTCAGATGGGTTGTTCTAACAAGGATAAGTTAGGTTGTATTGTGTCGTTGCTGATGGATGAGGCTCAGAGATGGTGGTTGACTATCGATAGGGGTACTGCGCTAGATCGTTTGACTTGAGACTTCTTCTTATCGTCGTTCTTGAGGAAGTTCATGGGTGAGTAGTATCTCAAGGCTAGGAGACGGGAGTTTATAGATCTCGTCTAGGGTACTCTATTAGTTGACGAGTATGAGGCTCAGTTTGTTCAGCTGAGCCAGTATGCTCCTGAGTTGGTGGCTCTTGAGGTGAGCCGTTGTAAAAGGTTCAGGTTCGAACTAAACCGTGAGATTAATCTCTATTTGGTTGCTTAGAGTATCGAGGTTTTCGACTAGATTTGTGAACCAATTTTAAACTTTTTATAAGTAATTTAACCTAAAGGCATTTTTGTTATTTTACATCCCATGATTAAACTGACCCAAATTTAAATCTATACATTTACCAACCCTCTTTTAGTCAATTTATGTAAGCCTTAAAATTTTCAACCTAATCCTAGTTTATTTTCTATATCTAATTTAAGTTTTACCTTTAAGGACTAAATCATAACAATTTCAAACCATAAGTACTATACCCGAATATTAAATTGAGTGCGTTTCTAACAAATTTTATCAATTACAAGTTTAATCCTAAAATTTTATCAAGTTTCATTATCATTTAAGGCTATAATTAGACTTAGAAGACTAATTTGTAATTTAACGAACTAGAGAACCAATTTAAAAAGACCAAAATTCAAATATCCAACAGTTCACTGCACATTTTTTGTGCAAAAAAATTCAATTTCAAACCTGATTTTGAGTACTTTAATGGCCAATTAAACCCGATTTAGCTATAATTATATATCATACATATTCATACACCTTCAATTAAATTTATTAACACCAATTAAGCCTCAATTAAATAGAATTAAACATTCAATTGCATGCATATCACCCACCGGTTAATTCAAACAAGTGGCTTACCTTAGTCGCTAGTAAATTACTCCAAGGAAGCTTCATTTAAATAATGGTTAGTGTAAGCATCATGCTTCACACACGGTTTTATCAATCACTGTGTTATCAAGCAGCAATACACCGTAAATTATTCAATAATCAAATGCAAACATGCATATATGATATTATAAAACCATCCAAAATTAAAAATGTCTAATGTCCAATTCCAATTACAACCAAAATAAAACGAAGTCCTGAAAGTTCCACAATGCCCAATTAACATCTCTATGTGTAACAAAATCTCTACTGAGCCTTAATCTCTTGGAACTCTCTTGCTCGTCTCTTCAACTCCTCAATCCCATTAGTTAACTGCACGAATGTGATAAAAAGCTCAGTGAATGTTAATAAAACGACGAGTAAATTAGCACCCAAATCATGTTTAAACCAAAACCAATCTAATACAAATTTTCAGTCACAATATCAATCTACAATAGTTCATTGTCATATGCTCAACCATGTATCAAAAATCATAATTAATCATGGTATATAATCATCAATTTAGCATATAACAACTTATACATTTCTATTGGCATATACAATCATGGCTTAATTGGGTGATCATACATCAGATAAACGGATCTTCTTACTCCCAATCAAAATTAGAATCAATCCCAGATTGAGTGGGCCAAGGCCACACACTCCTTTATATCACCTCAAAACAGTCCCATTCAGTGGAGGCACAAGCTCAACACTCCCTTATCTACTCCAAATTAGTCCACCTAGAGCCTCATTGCTCACAAATAACAGATCAGTATGGTGAGTACTCACAAATCTTATGACATTCCAACTATATCCAATGGATCCACCATGCCATAATGTCAATATAACCAATCAATCATAACATAATTTCAGCCAATAATGTGCTCAATTTAAAGTTTCAAAATGCATATGTGAATCATGTAACATAGCCATTTTAACATCAAATTAAATCTAGCATACCAATTACCTATTATCAATGTTCATTTATCAATTGAAATATTAACATACCATGAACCAAAAACTCCAGCATGGTTGCTTAGTTCACCATTATAATTAATGAAATCATGCACATAAAATCACTAGATGCTCACTTACCAACACTTAACAAAAATTTCATCACTTACATATGTATCAATATTCTTGCAAAATTAAGAAACCAAAACTCAATTAAATATTTGCAATCAGTAATTAATCATCCAATTAAGCACAAGTGAGGATCAATTTACCAAATTGCCCTTTAATAACACTCACCATACAACTAAATCAACCATAACCAAGTGATCAACTAAGCAAATCCAAGCTTCAATTTCGATTAGCTCGATCCTTTTCAAAATTTTAAGCTTCAATAGAGATAAAATAGATATTACCACCTTTCAACTAATATAATAAACACAAATTTTCATCAACTAGGCTACACGAAATTCTCACTCGAAGTTACCTTACCGGATTTGTATCATCAAGTCGTAAACTCGATTTCCCACAAAATCGATCACTCCAGCCCTCCTAATCACTTCCAAACATCAATACTAGACCAAATAAACATATACTAAGCATCAATTTCACATTTAAATCAATTTCAAAAAAATCCAGAAAATCAGTTCATTAAGATGATGAAATTTGAATTCTTTAAATTACCTTACAAAACATGTTTAATCTTGATAAATAAGATCAAAAATCTTCTAATAGATCCATTTTGAGTTGGAACATCCATTGATTTGTGGATTTCCTCTCAAAATTCAAGATCCACCATTAAAGTACCTTAAGCTTTTGAAGAAGATGACATTGATGAAAAATCATGTAATTATCACTAAAATCATGTAAATATGCTTCTAATCATCATAAAAATAAGTTTAGAAATAATTATTACCTTTGATTCATCCTAAATCCTTTGGTTGAAAATCTTGCTTCAAAAATCTTGGGAAATTTTAGAATATTTTTAGCTACTTTTGTAAATAATTTTGAGTGAAAAGAGAGAGTATTTTGAGAAGAAAATTTGTTGAATCTATTGTCTTCTGATAGATCTTTAAAACCATGCAAAGAAAATAAATTTTATAACTCTCTAATTTGATATAAATGGTGTGAAATGTGGGTTAGATGCATTGTATTTAAAACTGAAACAACCCACCAGTGATTTAAAAATTAAGAAATTTGCCCAATGGCCACTCGCACATTTCCCTTACTTTACTAATTAATCTTTTCCTTCAAAATTTTTGAATTTAAAGGTTTATTTTCCAAAAAATACTCCAAAATTTACAATCAACTCCAATTTAATTAATATTTAAATTTAACTCAAATTAACGCTTATTAAAAATTATTTTAAAATTCTTTTTCAACCCAAATTAATTATTTTCACTAATAATTGTTTAATTACTTTAAAATTAATTTTCCAAAAATATTTCTATTTTTTCAGATTATTTTTTAATTGATTCTAGATGAAATCGACCTCCTAAATTAAATTAAAAAATTACTATTAACTCGATAAATTCCTTAATTCATGTTCTGAACCTAAAAAGTACACCTGAAACTAGTAGATCCAGTTTAGGGATATTATAAGCATGCATCATCTTAATGCATATCGTTATGTTGTAAAACATTTTTAAAATTTTCTTAATACAAAGATATTAAAATATGAATATTTTATCTCCAGTTCAAAAATGACACCAAGTCTCTTATTGAACATTCTCACTGAAAATAAACTGAATGAAAACAACTATTAGGAATGGAAAATGAACCTGATAATTGTCTTAAGCTACAAGAAACTTAAATCAGTTCTTGATAATAAGTTCTCTTTTGCCACTCAAGCTAAGGCTATAAAATGCTAGGATTATTATGAGATAGCTCACTGTTATTGGCTAGCGAACGTGAACATCACCTTATATAAGCAATTGGAGAGTTGTAAGACTTCCAAAGAGATTTTGGATCAACTAGAAGACAAGTTCCGTGGCTAAGCTGCCTTGGCTCAATAGCTTGCTATAACTAGCATGATGAATTCCCAACAAAAGCCCGGTACCCTATTCAAAGTCCATATGATAACTCTTATATGATACTTTACTAAGGTCCCAAACAATGAGGCCAATTTGGACTAGAACACTCAGATTAAGATGGTGTTCTAGAGTTTGTCCAAGAATTTTGTTGGCTTTCGAGTTACATCTAATCTTGGAAACAAAAAACCTGACGCTTACATAGCTCACAAAAAACTTACAATCCTATGAGTTGATGTTGAATGAAGGTCATTCAATCTGAAAAGTAGAAGCAAATATAGTTTTCACTTCTTACTCAAAAGGGAAGGGAAATCAAACTAAGAAAGGTAAGGCTAAGGTCTCTAGGCCACCACAAGTGGAAAGGAAGAAAACTAGAATCCCTAAAGACTTATCTAAGGCTAAATGCTTCTTCTATAGTAAGAAAGGGCACTTCAAGGCAAATTCCAAAGGTATGAAACTCTTTATGATACAAGTTTATTTAGTGGAAGATTCAATAGACCACTGGGTCATTGAATCGAGAGCCAATAATCCTATTTGTGTTTCTCTACAAGGGTTCAAAGAGACGAAAGATCCTAGAGATAATAGTTTATCATTGCGGATCAGAAATAGGAAAACTATGGTAGTTGAAGTAGTAGGAGATGTACATCTTTATTTTGATAATTTTAGGAAGATATTTTTTGAATGATGTTTTCTATGTACCAAGTTTCAAAAGAAATTTAATTTCAATTGCAGGTTTATATAAAGACAGCTTAACCATGATTTTTAATAATAGAATTGAAATATTTAGAAATTGCAATCTTATCTGTAAAGGATGGATGTGAAATAATCTCTAATTTATCAAACCAAAGATGCACTCATTACTTAAGGCTGAAATAATGAATAAAAGACTTACAACTTTTCACTCTAATGAGGCATACCTTTGACATTTGAGACTTGGTCATATTATCTAAGAAATAATCACTAGACTTGTGAAAGACGACATCTCAAGTATTCTTAAAGAAATCGATCTTCCACAATATGAATCTTGTTTGGAAACTAAGACCACCAAGCGATCTTTTAATGCAAAGGGAACAACGTTAAAAAAACCCCCTAAAACTTGTGCACACTAATGTATTTGGCCCCTTGAGCATCTCTACAAGAGGTAGTCATGAGTATTTTGTAACCTTGATTAATGACTATTCTAGATATGGGTATAAGTACCTTATGCAACACAAAAGTAAAACCTTTGATAAATTTAAAGAGTTTCATGCAGAAGTGGAGAAACAACTACGTTTACCCATAAAGAGAATTCGGTCTTATCAATGTGAGGAATATTTATCTGATGAGTTCTTAGGGTAACTCATCAAAAATTGGGTTCTGTCCTAGTTAACCGCGTTACGCACTCTACCACAGAATGGCATAGTAGAGAGAAGGAATCGAACGTTGTTAGACATGGTACGTTCAATATTAATGTTGGAAAAAATCTAGTTTGATAACGGTTTTCTTGCACAGTGGAAATTTAAAATTTTGAAAATCAACTAGGTTTGTGATATTTATAGTAATAAACCTTGAACCAAAATTGTACCTATGTTTCCGGATAAGCAGATCATTGATGTTTTCTAGATTTCAACCAAACGATCTTTTCCACTATTATCATACAACGAACTGCTTTGAGTGTAGGCTCGAACCAATTGAATCAAAACACAAAACTAGAAAAAGTTTTCTTTTTTGGGTGAAAATGAAAATTCTCTCTTCTTTAATAGAAACCGATAGAATTGTTATTTTGGAAAAATATATTTAATAGTTGAAAACAAATTCTCTCTATGTTTCAGTAGAGTAACAATCTTTCAAATTTGTGTCAATAGCTCTACTGGTGTCATCTATATATAGAAAGAGAAGGTAGAACCCTTGTTGGATTGTAGAGGTTTATTTCAAATAGAAAAACAACTTTCTAGTCCAACTAGGAGAGGGAGAGGGGATAATAGGGTGCGTTCCCCCTCATATGTATTATGATGGAGACTCGAGTCTCTCATTGTATTGAGCACAAGTATATGTGCTTTATGGACTTTTAACCCAACCTTTATAATTTAATCCAACTCAATACATATTTTTCTACTTTCCAAAATAAACATTAATTTTCTAATTAACTAATTTTCACATCCTAATTTTACCCCTCAATAAAATTATGACAATTCTATCCTTAGTAGAATTTCCAAGAAAATAGATTCAATATTTCACAACTCAACTTGTTTATTATGACTGAATGATTTATTTTCATTTTTGGGCTTTAAAACTGCTCAAAAACATAAACTCATTTTTCCAATCATTTTTGAGTAATCCATGTACATTTGCACATAAATCATTTCTCATTTTCATTTCCATTTCCTTTTTCATTTCTATTTCCATTTTCATTTTCATTTTCATTTTCATTTTGAGAAAACCACATTCATTTCTAAATGATTTCATTTTTCAATTTCGAAGAAAACCATAATCATTTCTAAATTTTTCCATTTCTCTATTTCTATTCATTGTGTTCATTTTCGATTCGGCACGCAATTCATTTCTAGTTTCAATGAGCTAGCAGAGGGACCGATTGGACATATGTAATTAGGGCTCAAACGATTTATAATTAATTTTAAGCTTTTTGCATATTAATTATAAATTCATTTAGTCACAAAGTCATTCCATTATAGTATTGTGACTAAGCTCTCTCTCAGGACATACCAGTACGAAAGCATCTACTTAGTGCTCGTCCAATGACCTTATCATAAGTTTGTTACCCTCATAGGATATTCTTGATCTCTTTGAAAGAATACAAGCTCTGCCAATATGGGTCTATTTTATCTCATAATAACCATTATATCTTCCTTCGTAAAAAATCAATCACTATCAAATAGTGATCAAGTCATTCATCACAAAGACAAACGACTCATGGCAACATTCACTTTTCATCAACCATGTAATGCCAATGAGAGTATATCTTTTACCCATATCTTGGGAAATGAATTCCAATGTTGTGGATGATACTACATACTACAGAAGTCATACACCCAGTGTACCAGCTTTCAATTTATTTTCAAACTCAAGCTTTTACTTATATCAAAGAGTACGAATCACACATACATAGTCTGTCATCCACTCAGGAATTAGGTATGTCACACTATGAACGTCACAAGTGAATAAATCCATAAACAAATTTAGGATCTATTCTTCTTGGGTCCAATTCAATGTACTGTTAGTCAAGTTAGTCACATCTTCTAGGAGTCATCGGTAATGTTAAAGACAAAACATCTCCTCAATTGGACTTGATAAACAGGATATTAGTCTTTATATTGGTTTTCCCATTTCTGTTAGACTAAGGACATGTTTATTTTCGTCTACTAAAATAAGTTGTCTTTCTATATTACAATCCGACCACGTAATACACTTTTGTAACAACCTAGCTTAGACCCTAGTCGGACAGTGGTTTCGGGACCACGAATCTGAGTGAGAAAATATTTTAAAATTATTTTTGGTGTTTATACTGTGTGCATTTGTGTGTGTTAAATTTTTGTTTTAAAATTTTATCGTTTGGATGCTCGATTTAATTAAAAGGATTTAATTACGTAAAATGCATAAGTTGGCTATTAATGTGTAAGAGCTGAAATGCTATTGTTTTTATAATGTAGGGTCCTTAAAACGAAATTTGACCATTCATAAATATGTTGGACGATAGTGGATATAAATTATAAGGGTTACATATTATTTTATAATGGATAAAATGGTAATTTATGTGTTAACATATGATTAACTAAAAATATAACATAAAAAAGAAGAAAAAACCCACATGCATTCATCTTTATGTTATCCGACTGTACAAAGATAAAAGAAAAAGAAAAGAAAGCCAAGGTTCAACTTTGTGTGTCTTCAATTGAGGTATGTTTTTGCTTTGGTTTTTGATAATTTCTACGTTTTTAATATCGTTGCCATGAAATTTACAAAGCCCATGCTTTAATTTTTTATTTTGATGAATATTTTGAGTATTGCCATTGATGAGTTGAGGGGTTTTGTGATGTTAGTTGATGAAATGTGAGAGATATGTTTTGGATTAACATATTTTGTATTGGAATTTTTGATGAATTTGAGTAATTGAGGCTAAATTGTAAAAATAATAAATTGAGGTACTAAAATGTGAAATAAATGAAATGCATGGACTTGTATGAGCATGGGTAATATTCAGCCTAAGCATGGCGTGTGCAAATTCTGCATGTTTTGTGTTTTGTACAATTTGGACTAAATTGTAAAAATGGTAAATGTCAGGGGTAAAATGGTAATTCGCTTATTTATGTGTTTTGGACTGAATTGAATGAAATTATGTTGAATGAGTTTAATTTGAATATGTTTAGATCAAGAATTAAAGAAATTGGACTTGGATCAGGGGAAAACTAAAGTCGTTGATTAATCATTTCGTTTCGATTATCGTTGTCCGAGGTAAGTTTACAAGCAAATAGACGTTGTAAATTTTAAATAAATACTAGTTATATATTGCTGAAATGAAATATGCAAATATATATATATATATGATAGTCGAATGTGTATATGTTTGAGAAGCAGAAATAGATGTGAATGTGATTTGTTGATATTTAGCACTAAGTGTGCGAGTATAAAATAGCTAAGGCTATACGAACGGCACTAAGTGTGCGAAACTAAAACGATGATGTGTGAATAATGGGCACTAAGTGTGCGATATCGAGACCAATTTGGTTTAATGCAAGGACACTAAGTGTGCGATTTCATTATGGCATTCAGCTAATTATTGAACACTAATTGTGCGGATCCAATGAATGATAAAAAGGTGATCAAACGAGTTAATATATCGAGTTCTATAGTGGTAAATGTGATATATAAATACATGTTATTACAGGTATGTAATAAGTTAAATACTATAAGATAACAAGGTATGTTGGCTACTTGATTTGCAATACAAATTATATATGATGCAAATGAAGGTATACGTGTGTATGAAAGTCTATATTCGGCCAAATGGTAAGTATATATGATATCGTAATTGGGATTTATATGCATTTATTTATGAAAGAATACATTCGGTAAAGAGTGTGCATGTGACTTGAAAGTGAAAAATAACTATGTTATTATTTACATGTGTATTCAACCAAGTTGAATTTGATTCATAGTTACATGTTTGATATTTAAATTTTGCAAACTTGAATGTGTATATATGAATATGATAGCATTATTCGGTTTTGTTATATTGAATTATTAACGTCATTGAATT
>CM025254.1:30244571-30268740 GCA_013677275.1 Gossypium schwendimanii | reverse complement strand
AATAGGCATAGTCTACTCCTCTTGTAATTAATTCAAATTCGACATAGTGAATTTTCTTCTCCTCTGCCCATGGTTTTTTCCTGAAAGGGTTTCCACGTAAAATCTATTTGTTCTTTATTTTTTCTATTTCTATTTTTCTTTGCGATATATTGTCATTATCGACATTATATTTTTCACAATTTGTCTGAAATTAGTCATGGATTGAGTTGTATCGAAAGTCAAATGCATTACATTTGTATGTGATGTATATATGTTCGGGTTATGCTGGGTGTTAAGGTCTTGAAATGTGGGTTGAATAAATATATAAATATGCTAAGTATATTATAGATGAAATGATAGTTAAGTTCGGTTATAACATATGGAAGAATATGTGTATATTAGGTCTTATGAATTGTTACCAAAGTTGTTTATATGTTTGGTCAATGAAAGGTGAACAATGGATTGTTGGTTTATAACTTGTGCATATGTTGGTTAAGGTTGTTATATACTAATTAGGTTATAAACATGTTATATAAGCTTATGATGTATCTGATAAATATTTGATTTGTAGTTGTGAGTATTATCGATGTGGCTTAACAAATGTAAGATGAAATGTTTTATATGGATTAATGACTGTGGTTCAATTGATTGATATATATATGCGCAAGCTAATAAAAAAATATGTACGTTTTGGTCTTATAAATGATGTATAATTGCCTTTAAAATGTATTTAATGTTAATAAACAATGTATATGCTAATTCGGGTAATGTTAGTTAAATGTGTAATGAAAATTTTAGTTTAGCTTTTATAGTCTCTAAATGGTTAGGTGTGTTACAACTTTGTATTAGTTAAACATTAGACAACAAATGAGCAACATTTGCTTCTATTTTGATTTGCGTGCAAAAACCATGTGAGGACAATATACAAAGTAATAATGTAATTCATGAATAATTTTATTAACCAATCTATTCAAAAAATTACATGTACTTAGATTAAAATACTACACTTAGGACACCAAATCCAAAAGTTATGTTATTCGAAGCTACCAATCTCTTTTTGGGGATATGCAGTACAAACGACATGTGATATTTTGAATGATGTGCCAGCTAAGGCAACGTCGAAAACTCCATACGAATTGTGGCAGGACAAAAAACCAAACCTTAATCATTTAAGTATTTGGGGATACCCGGCCCACGTATTGGATAAAGATGTGAGGAAATTGGACTCGTGGACAGAATTGTGCATGTTTGAAGGATATCTAATGAGAACAAAGGGTAGTTTGTTTTATAACCCAAAAGAGCAAACTGTTATAGTGTCAAATCATGCTACTTTCCTTGAAGGAAGTTATATGAATGACTTCAAACCTCGAAGTAAAGAGGTACTCGAGGAATTTTTAGGAAATATACAAAATCCTATAGAAGCAATTCTAGAACCTACTCCTAATAGTAGACCTACAAAAGATTAGCAGCACAGGGTGCTTCATCGTAGTGGAAGGGTCTCTCGTAGGCCTGAGCTCTTCTAATTTGGTGGAAGTGATTTTTAACACTAAATTTGCCAAATAGGAAGGTGATGACCCATTCACGTATGACAAAGCGATGTAGAGTGCTAATTCCAAACTCTAGAAAAAAACTATGAAAGTTTAGATGGATTTTGTGGTCTTTAACTCAATGTGGGAACTTGTAGACTTATTGGAAAGGATAAAACACTTAGGGTGTAAATGGATCTAAAAGGGAAAAGAAATGCGGATGAAAAATTGGAAAATTATAAGGTCAGATTTGTAGCAAAAGTATACTCAAAAAGAAGGTATCGATTACAAAAAAAAAACCTTCTCTCTAGTTGTCATGCTCAAGTCAATCCGCATACTACTATTTATTACGGTGGCTCTTGATTACAAGATCTAGCACATGGATGTTAAGACAGTATTTTTGAATGGTTACCTTGAAGAGAGCATATATATGATACAACCCACCGGATATATAGCTAAAAGAAATGAGCATAAACTTTACATACTGCTTAGATCCACATATGGACATAAGCAAGCATCCCGTTCATGGAATAAAATATTTGATCAAGACTTTTGAATTTGAGCAAAGCGTAGATGAACCTTGTGTTTATAAAAGTTTAGAGGGTGGAAATGTGGTCTTTCTCATTCTATATGTCGATGGCATTCTTCACATTAGGAATGATGTATAGACATTTTCATCGGTTAAACTGTTGTTAACTCAATAGTTTAGCATGAAGGACTTGGAAAAAGCTAATTTTGTTCTACGCATTCGAATACTAAGGGATCAAAAGAACAAGTTGATAGCATTATCTCAGGCTTCATACATAGATTAGATATTAGAGTGTTACGCAATGATCAATTCAAATAAGGAAAACCAACCCTCCGTATCAAGATTTCATCTCTCTTTGGAGGATTGTCCTAAGCCAGCAAAAGAAAGAGAGAACACGAGAAAGGTTCATTATGATTTAACAGTAGGAAGACTTATGTATGCTATGTTATGCACGCGCCCAAATATTTGTTTTGCAGAAGGGTTGGTAAGTCAATATTAGGCGAATTGGAGACCAAGACATTGGCAAACAATTAAGCATATACTTAAGTATTTACGGAGAATGAACGGTTACATGCTTGTGTATTTCGAAGGATACCTTATGTAGCACCCTGAATTTGGAACTAGAAGTCTTATGGTCCATTGGTTGGGTCAGTGGTTCGAATGGGCTATTAAGATAGTTTTTGCATTTTAGAGACAGAATAAGCTTGCTGGTTCAGTCGTAAGGAAACTAGAATCAAATCCAATTTTTCTCTGAAGCTAGACTAGTGAGCTCCTCTCCTTCTCCGCTCATTTTGTTGATCCAAGGATTTTATAAGAAATTGAATGTTTCTACCCAAGCTATTTTAAGGCTCTTTTCGAAGAGGGAAATCGAAAAAGGAAAGTAGAAGGGAAAAGTGGGAAACAAAGAGAGGTTTTGGAAGGGAGAAAATGAGTAAAAGAGAGAGAGAGAAGAGTGGAATGAGAGGTGTGTTGAATGAATGGGTGAATGGAGTATTTATAGATGGGATTGGCTACTAAAAATAGAAAAAAATCAGCAGCCATACACCCCCTTGGCTAACCACACATTGATGCAAAGTTTGAATGTTTCAAACTTTGCTGAATTTAGCTTGGGCATTCAAAAAGTGGAGGGGTTTGAATGGGTTTGTAAGGGAACTTAAGAGTTGTTTTGCAATTAGTTTTATCAGCTTATTGGGTCAGTTTTGGGCTGCAAATTTCTTATTGGATCAGTCTTTAATGCTTATCACATTGAGCCACTTTCTCATTTAGTCTTTATATTAATTTTTAACCCAATTAAACTTTAGATAAAATAAAATATAAAGTTTAAATGGTCATCATTTGAACCAACCTTGGCTGGAAAAAATATTTATTCCTACCCTTGGTTCATCAATATAAAAAAATTCCTCAGACGGTTCAAGCCTTTTGAGGTGCTTGCCAAGTCAATTTTCACCTTTTGTGGAAAACTATCGAAAATAAACCAAATTTGTAAAAATTTATTATAAAAATATTTAAAATTCAATATGTTAACAATTTAAGTGAAAATTAATTATTTTATAATTAAAGTCTGAATTTCGACAAAATTTACTATGAAACTGCAAGAATTAAAGATTAAAAGATGCTGAAATAATCTATATATTTTTATGTTTCCAATAAGCCAAATAAGCCTCACAACCTTTACCTACCAACTTCTTAGCCTTCATAGTCGAGACCACATTAGACATAAAATCCAGTCTTTCACCCATTAAAACTATTTCCAAACCATCGCTACCTCTCAAGATAATTCGCTTAGTCTCAAAATCTACCCTAGCCTTATGTTCGATTAACCAATACCACATCAAATCCATAAAACGGCAATTCCATAATATTAACAGAGAAAACATGTCCTTGAATCATAACATGACATCTACGATAAACTTTGTTCACTACCACACTATCACCAAAGGAACTAATGACAGTCATATCCAATACAATAGTCTCAACAGGAATCTAACTTACATGCCAATTCATAAAAGATATACAAATACGTCGATCCAAAATCAAATAAAAAAAAAAACAATAGAGTGGGCTGCAATGTAAAAGTACCTGCGATAACATCAGTTGGATCCTAATCCTCAAGCTTCCTAACAGCATAAGCTCGAGTTGGACCTCCAATCTCAACCTGTGAAGCAACAGTATGAGCAACAACCCACTGCCCACTTGGTCTCCCAGTACCTCTACCGCAACCAAGACCTCTAGCAGGCACAGTAACAGGTGCTAAACTTTGAGTTTGTGAAACCTCAACCTAAGTAGAATTCCCTCAGAAAATGTTTCTTCAACCCACATTTAAAACATCCACCAGTCAACTTACGGCACTCTCCAGAATGCCTACACTCATAGTGTACACAAAACGGCCATCCAAAACTACCTGTTGAACCACTAGCATTAACCACAGTACCACTCTACTGCCTAGGCTGACTCGGTCGAGTCCAACGTCTCGCACCTCCACCAGAGACATGACTACCACGCCCTCTCTTAGGTGGTTGACCTGATGCCCTATCAGAAGCTCTCTTGCCGAAATCAATAACCACAGATCGATGTGGCTCAGCTAAGGTCTTTTCAACAGCCTTAGATCTCTCAACTAACTCATCAAACATCTCTATAGACTGAGCTACCAAATAAACCCAAATCTAATGGTCTAGCACAAAACGGAACCTCTTACAACGGTCTCTTTCGAAAAGAATCATCTTAGGCGCATACTGACTAAGTCACACAAACTCAACCTCATAATTAGCCACAGATAAATCACCCTGAATCAAGTCAAAAATTCACACTTACGTGCCTTCATATACTGCTCGCCCATATACTTCCTCTTAAAAACCTCAAAAAAGTAGCACCAAATCAACCTATTAGTAACAGTACCTCTCCTAATTGTATTCCACCAACGATGAGCCTCACCGTTGAGTAAGGACACAGCACAATCCAACTTCTTCTTGTCAAAATTAGACATCTACTCGAGGATCCTTTCAACGCTCTCCAACCAGTACTCAACTACGATTGGGTCAGTACATTTCATTCCAGAAAACTCTTTACCACCTAACACCCGAAGACGTTCAAACGACAAACCTCGATTAACCGGTGTAGGATTGGCAGGTGCAGGAGTAGGGTTAGCATCATCAATCCGCTGAAATGCTCCTATCATGGCTTCCATCAGAGGGCCTACACCCTCATCAGGTACATTCACTCTTGAGAATTAGCTCTCACATTAACACATCTAGGAGGTATATCTAATAATCTAGCATACACACAAACAAATAAACTATGTGAGTGGTGGAAATGATCCAAGTCTCATTCCTGTAAACAAAATTTAGGATTAAAGGCAATGTGTTCTCATTCCTACATGCAATTCAAGCAACCAAAATAATTCAATCACTTGGGTTTCCAATATTCATAGGTTGTGAAACCCCAATCAACACATCAACAACAATCACCTAGGTCTGAGAGTTATTGAACCTAGGCTTTGATACCACCAAATGTAACACCAGATACCCAGCCTGGTCACCAAGCCCAAATACAAGATGCCACACCACCATCTCATCTCATGTACATCAAATGGAAAGCTTAATCCAAGCTAACATTTCTTCTTTTTGTTTATTCAATTAAAATTTAAGTCATTCAACTAGTTAATTACCATTGCTACATGTAAAACATGCATTAATCAATCTTACATATAGTAGGAAACATTCACAATGGCTATTTAGCTAAATTTTCCTTAAGTGGTATCAGTACCACTTGGAAAAATGGTACCAAATGAGCATATTGTTTTTAGCCAAAATCTTAAAGTATCGAAAATTATTGGTACCAGTTATGAAATATCGATACTTTAGCCCCGAGTATCAATACTCGAGATAAAGTATCGATACCAAAATTTTATTCTATTTTCATGTATGTTTTAATTCACAGATGTATCGATTTTCAAAGCCAACTATCAATACCTCTATTACTAAAGCTATAAATACAGTATAGTAGATCAAATAATTCATTCCAAATAGTTCCTAAGCAAAATGCATCAACTACCTTGTTTATTTATCATTCTATAGCTTAATTTATAAGTCCAAAGTGTCCAATCATCCAAGCAAGAATCATTATGCAAACATCCATGTTTAAATATTCTAACATAAAAATAACATGAAATCCATATAAACCAAATTAAAATGGCTAAAGATCAACCACTCAAAATAGTTCTACCACATTGTCTATTTCCTCAATACGAATATAATTAATAGAGCACGTACGACAAATAACCAATCTTCCTTGGATCACTCCCTCAGAAACCACACCGCCCACACTGTGACATCTTTACTCTACATATTTTGAAATGAGTGGATGAGCTTCAACAAGCTCAGCGAATGCAAAGAATTTCCACAATGCAAACATATCATCATGTAACGCAACCAATCATTTACTCACAAGTACCTTATTCTTAAGTCTAACATATTATAGTATTAAATCATGCATCATCTAATAGTTCATTCTCATAACGCATACATACTCATTGAAGCATAGAACATATTTCACACAATTACATAAATATGATAAATTAGCACTTGAGTTATGAAACATATAGTGGGCTCTATCATCACACATTGAATACACGAATCTCCTTTACACCACATAGACTCATAGAGTCAAACATGTCCCAAAAGTGAAGCATATAGCTAACACTCTCCTCATTTCCCCTCACATGTCTCGTTGAATGGAGCTTAGCTCACATTCTCTTATCCCTCCAAACATGTCCTAGGGCCTCAACACCCAAAACCACTGTACATATAAGTGAGTACTAACAATCCTATGGCATGCCAACTATATCCAATGGTTTCAAGATCACAAGGCCAAAATATCTGAAAACAATCACATATCACTTACCGATTATCCATGCACTACCACTATCAAATAGCATATTTTGCAAAATGCTATCATATTCATATAGCATATAAGTTTCGTGTATATAATTGCACTTAACACAATAGTCACCGTATCCACATATCACCTTTCATGCACAATACATAACCACATAATCACAAGACAATTATGGATTCAAGAAAAATTACACTCGGAACTTAAATAAGGGGTTTAAGTTACATCTAAATTCCCAAATAACACGACTCATGCCTACGAGTAGCAATTCCATACACTTACCACTTTATGCTTTTGTTGAAAAACCAAAAGCTCAACTAATGCTTCCCTAGCATGTAGCAAGCTCTAATGAATCTGAGGCTTTACACACAAAACTCATACAATAACCACAGTCAAATAACAACCAAAATTCACTCAACCCAACTAAAACACAAGCTTTAAGCTAAGTTCCCATGTAACTTAAACTATTAACATAACAAACTTTAAATTCTAATATCTTTGTCTATACTCAATCTTTTTGACTAAAATTAGTTCTTTCCATCTAATTTATCATTTACGCCTAATTTGCAACCTTCAAACTAGACAAATCTACTCAATTGATGGTATTGACATTTTTCGACATCTTTTAGGTAATTTTCACAAAATTCATTAAAATATGAGAAATCATTAACGAAACTTCAGGGTAAGTTTAAAAACCTTCTATCATGCTAAAACAAGTTGAAAAATACTTTGAAACCATTTTTTATGCAAAATCCTAAAATTCACCATTAATGGCTCGATTTTTGGCTCTTATTTAAAACATGTGACTTGAGGTCTAATAATTCAGTTTTAAAGACTAGATATCATGAGAAAATCATAGGAATTTGAAACGTTACCTTTGATAGAAGATTAGATAAGTTTTAACACAACTTTGAAAAACCCACGTTTGGAGAAGATGATGAAATCTATGAAGTTGTGGGTGTTTTTCTTGAAGATTTGTGATGGTAAATGACTTGGGAATAATAAGAAATCAACGCATTGTGGTTTGGGAATCAAAAGTCAATTGAAATAGCAAGGGAAAAATAAGGGACAACAAGCTTGGTGTTTGGAGAAAACCTATCATGAAAACAAACCTGGGAAGGGGGTTTTTAAGTTCAATTTGAAAAACTGTTTAAATTGCTACATAAATGCTCACCGTTTTGACTCTTTTACAAATCAATTCATTTTCTAAAATTGAAGACATTTAATACTCATTTCCAAAAATTGAAAACTTTATGAAAACCATTGTCGAAAACATTATCGAGTACCAACCTTACGAAATTTTGAGCTCATATAGGCCAAAATTCCTAAAATACCCTTAAAAATCCTAAGCCCTATTTTACGGTGTGACATAAACCGCATCAAGTGTCGCCTTGACGCAATGAAGGATCAAATCTCAAATGTCCTTGCTATATTGCAAAGCGGTCACTTCCACTACCCTTCGCCATGTTAAACATACACAAGTAGCACATTTGACCCTTCTCTTTCTTATTATTTGATTATTGCACATTGAGGGCATGTTGGCTAAGTAGGGGGATTTGTAGGACATGTCATGCTATTATTTGATCTTCACTGCATGTGTTAATTCCTATACTGAGATTATTTCATAATTTGTTTGAAATTGAGCCTTTAGTTCTTATGCTTAGTTAATTCAAATGATCGAAGGATTCATGAATAATTGTTCATTACTTAGTTTAATTGACAAGTGTTTTCTAGAATTGAAAATTTATGGTTAAATCAACATCCCATGAAAATGTTAGTTCTTTAAACTTGCTTAATAAAAGTATTTGTATCTAATGTTAGTCATTTTATTTTATGTTAAAAAATATATATTATATATACAACTTTGCTGATGGCTTAGTTATGAGTGAAGATTTTGAAAATGTGACCAAATTGAGTAACTCGGATGAGGTGCTTAGGTTGTCATCTCACCTCGCGACAAAATATCTGAGTGACGAACTGAAACTTGCAAACACTCCACTAACCGAGCTACCATGAGTAGGGAAAAATAATCCATTTAGAGACATATCAAATTGAGTAACCGGGTCAGGTGCTTGGGTTGTCATCTCATCTTGCGTAGAAAGAGTCGACTATGTCCCAAACTTGTTGAATAATTTGATTGAGAACAATTACTTTACAAGTTTGATTAAGCTTCAATTTAGTGAAATGGTTGATTTTGCATATTGTTAGAATTTCATAAACACTTATAGGTTAAACTGAGTAAATTTCTATTCATGCTACACCTCAATTGTTTGCACTGCGCATGGTTGTTGAATGAGACTTGATTTCGGGAAAAATTATTGAATGGTTTCTAGTATGGGAATGCACAGCATGCTTGAAGACAAGCATCGGCTAAGTAGGGGGAATTATATATCAAGTTATTTTTATATGTTTAAGGTGTCTAATTTTGGTCATTTTTTTAATAGAATGCTACTAAGCTTGTGATTTCTTGCTTAAATTTTATCAGAGACGTAATTGGAGTGCCGAATTTTAAAAACAAGCAACAATCAAACTAAATTAGAACAAAAAGAAAGTTGGGAGTTGACTTGAAAATTACAAAATTATTTTTTTTAGGCTGATAAAAAAATATCAAACTTTTGACTTTGACAAATTCTATATTTAGAAAATATGATATTGTGGTTGATTGTTAAGCATGATTCTAAGAGTAAATCATGTGAAATTCTTTCTTTGAGAGGTGTATATAAAGGCTTGTAATTGTGGCATTAGAACACCCTGAAATTTAAAAGGCAATTAGCACATTCTTGCGTCATTAGTATTTAAGCATTCTGTCATTTCTCTTCTCTTTTTAAATTTTGGTGCAATTGCCCTTTTAGTCCTCTCCCTTCTTCACCCATTATCTTTCATTGAAACCCACTCTCATAATCCAATCAAGTTTTATTAATTTCATGCTCAACTAATCTTTGTTTAGCTTTAGGCCAGTTATTATTCCGATTGAGAATCATGATAAATGAACCCACACTAAAACCTTACAGCACGATATTCATTATCTCTCTAGAATATGGGATAGTTACAATCGTACCTTAAAGTTAATTCAATTTCAACTCAAAAGGTGCATGTTGAGTTGGAATAGTTCGCCATACAGTTGGAAAAATGAGACGGTCGTTTGTCGCGTTCTAGTTTCCACGAACAAATTAACAGGTCCAGGTGGGAAAAAGCCAGTTGGATTCTGTCAATAGAGATAGTGACTGGATTTAAACGACTCACGCGGTTGAAGTTATTAATTCGAGTTGGGCTCTTCTAAATCGCAAGGCTATCGATATCTTAAATTGCAGACGTGTGTTACTTGGTTAGATAGTCGATAATGGTTCGTTTGCAAGGCGTACCAAAATCAACTACATAAGGAAGAGTTGGAGGTTAAGGTGTCATTGATCGCTATAACCAGCTTATCATTTGGAAGGAAATTTTCACTTTCAAGGATCAACTCGAGTCTAGAATATTCCGAGTCTAAGGTTAAGAATTCGCACATTTGATTATCTAATTTAATTTCGGTTATTTAATTTTGCATTTATAATTCAATTATTATTTTGTTCTATTTATATTTTAACCCTGGCCAACTAAAACCCCCTTCGTGTTATTTTCAGCACAGCACGTTATAAGTCGTGGGTACGACAGCTGCCACAACTTTGGAATCTAGTCACGCAAAAAACGATATTAGGAATCCAATCCCTATGGAATCGGTCTTATTTTTCTATACTACTGTTTAATTTAGTTAGAGCGTAAGAAATTTATATTTAGTGACATTTACAGCTATTAAATCTATGAAGAAGTGAAGTAAAAAGAAGCCTAAGATATAAAAGGTTTGAAAGTAAGTGATTCTACCCTCTCTTTTTTTACCTATGTAAAATAGAATGTCGATAATGGCAATGTATCGCAAAGAAAAATAGAACATAGATTTTATTTGGAAACCCTTTTGGGAAAAAAATCACGGGCAGAGGAGAAGAAAATTTACCAAGTTAAATTTGAATTATTACAAGGAGTATAGACTGCATTTATTTATAGGTTTAGAAAACCATATTCGAATTTATAGGTTTAAATTCGAATTATTTCTTGTGCAGCCTGTATCATACAGCAAAGGTCGGACCCAGTTGCGACCCCAATCCAATATCTTGCTTTTTGGGGATATACGACGGTGAAAATTGCAGTCTATCTTATATCCCTCTATCTTACCACTTATATTTTATTTTAATAAAAATTTAGATCACAACTCTAGCAATCTAAATATATTGGCGCTTGTGTTTTCATAAACAATAGATACTTTTTAAAGTCAAATCAAGTCAAATGGGGAGTACTACTCTTAACAGGTTGTCAAACAGAACTTTTCTGAAAGACATAAATGAGATCTAATTTAAAATGCTATCCCCACTAAGATATTTCTTACAAAGGTCATTGAATACTTGTCGGTTCCCCTATAAGTCGTAAAGCTGATCAAAGAGATCCATACTGTTTTATCTTTATGGGGGCTCATGAAAATTCAAACTTCAAATGTCAAATCAATGGACTTGTGCAGCAAGTGAAAAATGGATATGCAGCATTGAATTTCCTTGAAATTTCTTCTTTTGACTCAGCATGATTGTTTACACTTCTAATGACTAGTTACCAGCACGGCCAACTACAATGTTGATGTTCTTTAATTGGGCGGGGGGAGGGGGAGATTAAAACTAGAAGAGCAGCATGCATCAAATTTTTCAATTGAATTCATAAAATTATATTAAATCAATCAAATTCATAAGGTGATACTGAAACTGTCACAACCAGGGAAAGAATGAATGGGACTATTTACATTCTAAGGGCTGCCGGATTCTTGCAGGCAACAGACCTGTTGATCAAGGTAGGTAGCTCTTGGAGAGAAAAGTCGTTCAACTAGCATGCAACTGCAAAGGGGTGCTCACTACTATTGACAAAATCCTGAATCTGGTTTGATTTCATTGGAGTTATTAGATGTAGATGAAGGGTAGAAGGAATGAACACTGGTTGAATTTTGGGTCTGGCTTCTACTTGAACTGTGATCTTCCTTCTGTTGCTGCAGATCTCTCATGGCCTTGAACCTTAAATCTTCAGTAAAGCTGCTTGGTTCTGGTATTGGGTCAGGAACACTCGTTCGCCCTTCAAGCATGTTTACCACCTCGGACATTGTAGGCCTAAGTGATGCAGATGCATTTGTGCACAACAGAGCTACTTTAACCATGAGTTGCACTTCTTCTTTTTTGACTTCGGACCTTAACCTCTCATCAAGAAGTGCTATAAAGTTCCCCGATTGTAGCAAATGGCATGCCTGCAATACAGAATAATATACAGATATTTGGTGTTACATTCCAGTATAGAAGAAATCTGCAAACTAGTACACAAAGTGGTCCATCAAAAGAAGAATGAAGGCAAGTACCCAGTCCAAGAGACAAACAAACTTTTCGCTTGGCATGAAGTTATTGGTGTTCTTCCCACTAACGAGTTCCGTTGTTAGAACTCCGAAACTATATACATCTGCTTTGTGTGTCAGGTGGCCCCATAATGCATATTCTGGTGCCATATATCCTCTGCACAATAAAATAGTGATGTTTTATGCAAAGCACGGTCTTTACGCAAGTCACTTAGTAGTCATTAAGAGGAGGGAGTTTGTTGACTACTAAACATTAGGGAACTCACATGGTTCCAGCAACTCGGGTGGTGATGTGGGTCTTCTCCTCTTCATCGAGCCTAGCCAAGCCAAAGTCTGATATTTTAGGGTTTAAGTCACTATCGAGAAGCACATTAGTAGCTTTAATGTCTCTGTGAACAATCTTGAGTCTTGATTCTTCATGCAGAAAAGCCAGACCTTTAGCTATACCAATACAGATCCGAAGCCTCGTAGGCCAGTCTAGTTCAAGCTGATTATTTTCTGAACCTACATATCATGCCAAGAAAGTATAACTTGTATTAAATTTTATCCATGTGAAACACGACATTAGTTAATAATGTCTTAATTCTTTAATCGTTACAAAGAGTGAAAAAAAGGATGAGAGCATGATGCAGGACTCGCCAAACAAAGCACGGGCAAGGCTATTGTTTTCCATGTACTCATACACCAGTAGCAATTGATCCCCTTCAACACAAAATCCATGAAGCTTGACAAGATTTGGGTGTTGTAAACACGATATCATCCCAATCTCATTCAGAAATTCACGATTTCCTTGCCGTGATTTAGAGGAGAGCTGCTTTACTGCAATCCTGGTTCCATCAGATAACAGACCCTGAATCCCGAACTTTATTAGAATAAAGTAAATATTAGTAATAACAGGACCGTCATATAGCATTTGACTAGGCACCTTGTACACGGGACCAAAACCTCCTTCTCCAATCTTGTTTGCGGGATCAAAGTCATCAGTGGCAACTTTAATCTGTTTCAAAGTGAAATTCCCCAATGACGAGTCTTCTTTGGTATCTGTCCAAAAAAGCGCTCCTTATTATCTACACGAGTATTGACTACAAAATGAACTTCCTTTCGACTTTCAGTTGCTTACTATCTAATTCTATCATTTTCATGACAGGTAATTTGATTGCATCATTGACAAAAAAGCTACACTAAATCAAACGGATGAAGGACCCTGCTATTTCACTCACTGTTCCTGCAATTGATTTATTTAAAAGAAAACGGGGAAAAGGTGGAATAACTCCACTTAACTGGGAAGTATACAAGAGAGTTCCACCAGTAGAAATGTAGAAAGTCTGTAAATGCAAAGAATTAATTTCTAAGTAACACATCACCAACAGAATTAGAGGATGTACCTTCTTTCCGCCAATATTTCACAAGCAAATGGCCTTTCCACCAAAGAATTCCCAGTGTGAAGAGGACAAGGCATGATCCTAGAACCCCAACAACAATGGCATATGAAGATCCATTGTTTTTTCTTTTTGAGCAAGGTTTAGAATCTGCCCAACACGGCAATGTTAATTAATAAGGCAGAACGAAAAAAAGGCCTAGCAGAAATCTTTTAAAGAAAGTTTGTGTTCGTTTATATGTTTTTCAGGGAATGGGGACTCAAATTAAAAAATGCAGGGGCGACGAAAGACTATGCAAGCAGGTATACCAGATATTACAGAAATAGCTGATACAAGTGGCCCATAGGCACTTCTTTGAGGAATCCTAGTTGTTCCTTTGCCATCCCAGAAGAATCGAATCTTCAAGAAATTAGTTGTCACACTTACATTTGAAATTTGTTTAACTAAAGGCTTTAGTGAACCCTTTGCCTCTGATTCAATATTGAAGTCTTTCCACACTAATTTTTCCTGTGACGATTGAGGTTAATGTACCCACAATTTACTCCAAAAAAGGAAGAAAAAAAAAAGTCTTCAAAAGCATGTTTAACTGATCACCTGAACATAAATGTCAAATATGCGCCTACCAAGGCTGTTATATGCTTCATCTGGAGTAAACTGTAACTCGGCAAAATTGAAAGTTATGGTGTAATTTCCATTCTCTAAGCAATAATGGAAATAAGTGAGAGATATTGGAGCTCTGCGAGCTGTTGTGTACAGTTCTGAGATGTTTGACAATGGCTTTGATACGGTGTAACGTGTATTTTGGAAATCATTGTCATCCATGAAGTCTCCAGTGCTACTAAATCCCCAATAACTATCTTCTTTAATATAATATTTTGCTGCACCACCTTCAACATCACCATCTCCTTCATATAATATGTTTGTTTTATGTTCCTTGATCCTTGTGCCCTTTCCACCACAATTAACATGTAAACAATTTGAATCTGCTACAAATCAAATAATCAGTATTAAAGAAAGAAATAAGCTAAGTAATATATTTAAGGAATACAACATAAAGCCATTCTTGTACAGCTATGGTACTGTTTCATGAAATTTTGTACCAAACTCAGCACCATTGTGAATCTTTAATCTGATTGTTCTATAAATACATTGCTCCTTGGTGAATATGAACTTGGACTAATCAATTATCTATTAGTTTATTTTACTGTGTTCTTCATGTATATTAGTGTTTCAAGGCTGCAACTATTTTTTTTTTTTTTAAAAAAAGACTAAGTGCTAGGAAGATTTGTTAGCTTGTTAGTAGGAGTAGGAGTTGTTAGCTTGTTAGTAGGAGTAGCAATTTGAATTTATTTTTTGTTGAGGTTGTTACTTGGGACTTGTATACAAGGGCTGTTTTGCTAATCAATTAAATCATCCCTTCATTCCTATTTGTTCTATGCTTCAATTAGTTCTTTGCTAAACCAACAGTGGTATCGAGAGCTATTTTTCTTGAGGGACCTGTGAGAAAAGTTTTGTGAGAGTTCTGAGAGAAAATTTGAGAGATACACTTGTGAGGTTTTTGAGGAAAATGAAATCGAGATCAAGTAACCTGTCCATCTTAACCCCACCTATGTTTGATGGAGAGAATTATCAAGCATGGGCCGTGAGAATGCAAGCATACATAGAGGGTTGTGATTATTGGGAAGCTGTCGAGGAAGACGATGAGGTGACTCCACTTCCCAACAATCCAACTATGAACCAGATCAAAATGCACAAGGAGAGAACCACCAGGAAGGCTAAGGCAAAGTCTTGTCTTTATGTTTCGGTTTCACCAGTCATATTCAATAGAATTATGGCTTTTGGATCAACGAAGGAGATATGGAACTACCTCAAGGCTGAGTATCAAGGAGATGAGAGGATCAAGAGCATGAAGGTGTTGAACTTGATCAGAGAATTCAATAGGCTACAAATGAAGGAGTCTAAGTCAATCAAAGAATACTCGGACAAGCTGATAGATATTGCCAACAAGGTAAGAGTTCTTGGGACTGATCTCTTTGATTCTAGACTAGTGCAGAAAATACTTGTCTCTGTGCCTGAGAAATATGAAGCAACTATTGCCTCTTTTGAGAACACTAAAAACTTGACTTAGTTGAAAGTAATGGAGTTGATCAATGCTTTACAGGCACAAGAGCAAAGGAGACTAATGAGGCAGGAAGGAAGTATAGAAAGAGCTTTGAAGGCTAAGATGCAGCAAAGTGAAAGAAGAAAGGACCAAAAGTGGAATGGGAAGAAGAGTGGTGGTGGTAGTGGTTCAGAAACTACTGCAAAAGGTAATGGTACTGGAAACTCTCACAAGTATTCTTCATGTAAGTTTTGTGGAAAACAGAATCATCCTCATTTCAGGTGTTGGAGAAGGCCAGATGTGAAGTGCAGAAGTGTAACTCGATGGAGCACATTGAAAGGTTTTGCAAGGAATCAAAAAATCAGCAACAAAGTGGAGCACATGTTGCAGTTAAAGAAGAAGAGGAACAACTATTTGTTGTCTCTTGCTTCTCATCAAGTACTCCATGTGAAAATTGGTTAGTTGATAGTGGTTGCACCAATCACATAACTTGTGATGAGAAGTTGTTTAAAGTTCTTGACAGGTCATTGAAGTCAAGAGTAAGGATAGGAAATGGAGAATACCTAGAAGTGAAAGGAAAAGGCACAGTAGCAATAGAGAACTGTGTTGAAACTAAGTTGATTTCAGATGTTTTGTTCGTGCCTGAGATAGATCAAAACTTGTTAAGTGTAGGGCAATTGGTAGAAAAGGGATTCAAGGTAATGTTTGAAGAAGGAATGCGTCTAATCCTTGACTCTTGTGGCAATGTATTGTTCAGGATCAAGATGCAAAAGAAGAGTTTCTCATTGAATCCACTCGAGGAGGAGCAAGTGGCATCCAAGTGTCAAGTCAGTGACTCTGAATCGTGGCATAAGAGGTTAGGGCACTTTCATCACAAAGGTTTGCAGTTCATGAAGAAAAATGAAATGGCAATTGGGCTACCAATTTTGGAGGAGTTAAATTTGTGATGCAAAGCTTGCTTGACTGGCAAACAAACAAGGTTCCCTTTCAAAAACTTAACTTGAAGCGCCAAAGAGAAGTTGCAATTGATTCACACTGATTTGTGCGGTCCACAAGCAACTCCTTCATTGAATGGTAGCAGATATTTCATTATATTTATTGATGCTTTTACCAGAATGTGCTGGATTTATTTTATGAAGCAAAAATCTGATGTTGCTGATGTGTTTTTTAAGTATAAAAGATGGGTTGAGAATCAAAGTGGTTGTAAGATTCAGGTTATCGGATCTGATAATGGGATAGAATATACCTCACAAAGGTTCAATACTTTCTGTGAGGAGGCTAGGATAGAGCATCAACTCACTGCTCCCTACTCTCCACAACATAACAGAGTTAGTGAGGAAAAACAGGACCATTATGGAAATGACTAGGTGCATGCTGCATGAGAAGTCCCTACCTAAGGAGTTTTGGGCGAAGGCAACTAACACAGCTGTATTTTTGCTAAATAGATTGTCTACAAGGGTATTGAAGAAAAAAACACCCTAGCTTGGTTTGAAATGAAGCTAACTCTGAAGAATTTGAAGGTATTTGGTTGTTTATGTTTCTATCATGTTCCACAAGTTAAAAAGGGACAAGTTGGGAGAAAAATCTGAGCATGGAATATTTGTTGGTTATAGTTTGGTGTCAAAAGTCTATAGAATATATCAACCTCAAACAAGGAAGATGATTGTGAGTAGAGATGTTCAGTTCCTAGAAGATGAGCAGTGGGATTGAACAAGTGATGCAGAAGAACGAAAACAAGAGTTCTCTCTTAATCCTAATGAACTGGTGGATGATACACCAATTATAGGTACAAGATCATTGAGCGAAGTTTATCAAAGGTGCACTGTAACTATTTTTGAACCTGCAGGGTATGAGGAAGCCAAAGATGATAAGGAGTGGATGGAGGCAATGAGGGAAGAGTTGGGTATGATAGAGAAAAACCAAACATGAGAACTAGTTGAGAAGCCTGCAAACAAAAAGGTGATTGGAGTTACGTGGGATTTCAGAACCAAACTTAACCCTGATGGCTCAATGAACAAGTATAAGGCCAGGTTGGTGGTGAAAGGATATGCACAGGTTTGGGGAGTTGATTTTTCTGAAACTTTTGCTCCTGTGGCAAGAATGGACACAATTAGGATGCTTTTGGCTATGTCAGCTCAACAAGGTTGGAGGGTGTTTCAATTAGATGTGAAGTCGGCACTCCTGAACGGAGTATTGAGCGAAGAAATATATGTTGAGCAACCAGAACTCGAAGTGTCATACATTGTTGGTTTAGCAAAGAACTAATTGAAGCATAGATTGTTGGTTTAGCAAAGTGTCATACATTGTTGTTCTATGCTTCAATTAGTTCTTTGCTAAACCAACAATGTATGACACTTTCTCTATTAATAGTATGTCCAGATAAAGTATAAAGAAATTCTACAATAAAGTTTACTGATGACTTTTCAAAAACCTTAACTTAGAAACTCAGTGACCTCAAAACAAATAACTACTTTTCGTATCCTTTATCCAATTTTCCAACTCATACAATTATGTGACAAAATTTACTTATTTATCAATAAAAGTTACTAGGGTGCATATAAGTTATAAACTAGTTTTTGTACATCTTGCTGTCTTTTTAAAATGAGATAAGAAACGCTAAGAGAGAGATGACACTAATCATCACAACACTGATTCACTTCATATGAAAGAAACCTGGGTAAAGAGCTAAAATACACGTGGGTAAAGAGCTAAATTACTGGCAGTTCACTTATTCCTACTCCTGAAGGAGACAACTTACATTGGGGACACGTGAAATCCTTCTTGCATGGAAGAGCTCCCCTCCTGTTAAAGAATTTGAGAACTGAAAATAATTAGCACAATCTTTGAACAGTACAAACAAAAGATCTTCCTTGTGAAGCCACCAAACATTTTAAGGGGAAAATAAGAAAGGGGGAAGAAAGGGAAAGAAAACTCTTACAAGTTGTTCCTTGATGAAGAACTACAAAACAAGTTTAAGTTCAGATTCCTAAGGACAAAAGACGAGATACTTGTTAGTTCTACATCATATCAAAGATGAAAGTATAAAGGAAAGACTAAACCAAAAGTAGTCTAACATGTTCTCCTGACAAACAGGTTTTTCAGGGCCTTGCCATTCAAAGTTATTGTATGAAAGATCGCTGCATCCAAGCATGGAGAATCAGTATAAATTTCCAAAGAAAAGATCAGAATGAACTTAAATAACACTATTTGATTATTCAGAGATTCTTCTTTTTGCTCTTCTTTTTTCCCTTTTGGATTTTTACGAGCAGTGCCCTCAGACAAGGGAATAAATGGAAATGTGATAAGTATCACAGGCAGAAACATACATGCTACTTCCTTGCTTCAGTATAGAATCCGGAACATCTCCGCTTAGCATATTGCCACTTAAAAAGCTAATAAAAAACCACACCAGATGGTCAGTATTTCCTATCAATCATGATAAGAGAAAAGAATCAACTTCAAAATAAAATTTTAATTTCCCATATCAATGTCAGTTTTTAAGTGACTCGAAACTGGACAAATTTAACACTAGATCTCAGTTATGATTGCTCTTATCCTATCTTTTTGCATACACCTATATTTTCTACCTTCTACAATAGAGAAGTTAAAAATGCTTATTCAGAATCTTAAAACAATCCTTTTTCTGCAATGAAGTCCAAAAGTTAGTAAAATGCAGCCACAATTTCAAATTTATACTTACACAAATCTTAGACGATCTGAACTTATCCTGGTTGGAATTTTCCCAACTAACTTGTTGAAACTGAGATCCCTGTTGCAATGGTGAGATAATTTTAGTGCCCAAAATTTCAAACATGATTTTGCAAACTAGGAGTCTCAATGAATCAGTTACAAACTTGCTTTTTGAATCAAAAGGATATAAGTTCATTGCAGGCAATAACTTGGCGATAGAATATCTATTACGTCTAAAGAAAGTAATAGGACTAAGGCATGAACTTCACTTTCATATACATGTCTAGATCTATTTTCCTCAGTTAAAAATAAAAGCAAACTAGTTCTAAAACCAAGAAAAAACAGAAACCAGACATGTTATTGTTGACATGCCACCAATTCTAGAACTGCCTGATATTTTGGGCTTTTAAGCTATCTTAGACCATTATAACTGACATCCCAAATTCATCATCTAAGAATTAATTAAATACTAAGCACCCTTTGGCCTAGTGATATATTCTTATTTATAAACCTGATGCTCTACAAATTTCTAAGCATAAAGACCGTGACTTTTTCAGCAGAAGATTTGCAGTCCTTCAAGTGTAGAATGAATAACTTGTCTGCAGCCAAAGTTTGAACAATGGCCACTTTACAGCATGATGGTAGAGAACAATTTAACTATGGTTGTCAACCAAATGTTACTGAGGCTATAGTTTTAGTTTCTTAAAAAGAGAATGACGGACTTGTCTACCAGAATCAAAGAACAATTACAACTTTAGTTTCTTAAAATGGAAGTGAATGCAAATAGAGGAAGGCAAGGACACTTCATGCCCTAGAACCTTGCACTTGTTTTACTTACAACATTTCCAGATTCTTCATTGCCCAAATGTAATCAGGGATCTCTCCAGAAATGTTGCAACTCCTCAAAACCCTGCAAAAATATAACAGGCTTAGGTTCAGTCAAAATGGATCATATACAGATGGCACCTTCAAAATATTTGATAAGGTGAGCACTAAACATACAATGTTACTAGGCCTTTCATGTCTCTGAGCACAGGAAAATCCTGACTTGGCCCATTTATATCACTAATCCTCCTGCGCAAAAGATAAGTACAACATTTGCAATCCCATCAGTGAAAAAAAAAGCTAGTTGTGCAATATTAAGTCAATGACTGCAAGTAAAGGACGCATTATACTCACAGCACAAGTAAATTTCTCAAAGGAGATAGGCTCACAGGTATCGGTCCTGTGAGCCCGCTTGCATGCATTTCTCTGCAATAATTCCAAATAAACAAGTAAAAATGTAAGAAAACGGATATATGCATATGTACATATATTAAAAATCTGAATTTTATTTTAACTAACAAGCTTACAGTCTGCTGAGTTGTTCCCAGTTTAGTATGAAACCAGGTATTGTTCCATTGAAATTGTTATCATTTATCCTACTGCAATAGACAACAAAATGCTGTTGGTCCTATGAACATATCGAGGTACATGGTTTAAAGTACAGGCAAATTTGAAGAAACTTACAGATCAGTTAGATTTTTTAGTAGACTAAACGTCACTGGCAAATTTCCAGTTAATTGATTGGAGGAGAGCATCCTGAAATTAACATAAACGTAAAAAAGATGAAAACAAATCATTTAATGTTGATGACGGGCAAGTAAAGTAATTAACTGATTGTACAAGAGCATCCAGAAATACTGGGTTTTCCCTTACAATGTAGTCAAGTTCACTAAATTCCCAAGTTCAGGTGGTACAGGACCCGAAAATTGGTTTGCTTCAAGACTCCTGATTAAGAAAGCATCAAACATCCTTCATAAATTTCCTACTGAGTGAAAAAGAAAGATGAAAAAGCTATAATTTTGTAGGATATATAGCTATACATATAAAAAATGCAGAGTTTGCTATTTTGATTTTGCATTGTACCTTCTTTCTAGGACTACAATCTTCATAACATCCTCAAAATATTAACTAAAATATAAAAATAACTCAAGTTCTGAACATACAGATATGTGAGAGTGGTAATATTTCCCAGGTACTTCGGAATTTCCCCTGACAAGCGATTTACTAGAAGAGAGCTGCACAAAAACTTCAGGTTAATATACCGTATGAACAAAAAATTATGTTAAAAGTTTCAAAAACTTACATAGAAGTCAACTTCATTGAAGCCCATTCAATTGGAATGGTACCATTTAGGTAGTTGTAAGCAAAGTCACTGATAAAAAAGTAAGATTACTTAGGACAGTTATCTACTATTACTGTAGATTATATAATCAGTATGTACAATATAAACATCATAGTTAATCATTTCAAGAGCTCTTACATTTCCCGAAGGTAAGGAAGCCTAACCAGATGAGGGGGGAGTATTCCAGGAAGGTTATAACCTTTGATCGCTCTAAAATACATAAGCCAAGATGTATTAGTACAACAACGACAAAAAGAAACAGATACTGATAGCCCTAAAAGCTTCACTAAAGAAACCATAAACTACATAAATTACTGAAATAGATACTCAAATAGCTTTACTGCAGTCATTGATTTTAAGGTTGTCTGCAGATGTGAATATCAAAACCATGCCTACAAAGGAGAATCCATGCAAATATAAGCTACTTCGATTACAACAGCCAAAACTACCCTCAAATGTTGTCATTGACAACCCCCTCAGATTCACTTTAGTTAGAAATAGCCATGCATAAACATACTGGACACATGGAATAATTCACCTAATCAGATCAAAGAATTAAATGTAAATTAGCTAGTAACAAGAAGAAGGAATAATACATCCTTACGACATGACAAACAGTGCCATCCGCCTCACATTCGCAAGAGATCTCATGCTCGGAATTTTTTGGTGGCACTAGCGTTACCCCAACCATTTCAATTTCACAGGAATCACCAATAAATTTCCAGTATGTGGAGCCCATTGCAGTAGTAATCTCTTCCAAAGCATCAACTAGAAGACATTCATAGTTCCATAAGCATCGCAGCAATATATATGAATGTAAAAATGAACAAAAGCATCTTAATTGGATCAGCATTTTAATTTGTAAACCTATAAACTGGATAAGAAGGGAAGGAAAATATTAGGATTAACTGCTTAAACCAAAACATTTCAATCACCCATAACATTAGTTCACAGTTCACACTCAGCGGTCAAAACCAAAAGCCTATTCATCATTGACTCAATATTTATGACTTGATTCCTTGTGGACTATAGACAATTCAATACCTCAGGCACAAGTATCACTTACTGATAAGCTTTTGAAGAAAAATGGAAGTTTTAGTGTCATTATGAGCATGAAAGAAGGGTACCTAAGCGAAAAAACAGTAGTTAATACCACCTACTTTCACCATAATCATATACTTTGTAATGAACCCAAGGAATTTAAAGCAGCAAGATCCTATAAGATTCCAGCTTAGAGATAAGTTCCTGCAATGGGTTTTAATTTGAGGAACATCCAACAAAAATTAAACCAAGTAAAAACTTAAATCCATTTCCACTTCCCTTTCATTTTAACCAGCGAACCCCCCCCAAAAAAAAAAAACACATATTCCCACACTATCTCATCAACCAAATAAAAACTACACTACTAAAAATCAGATCTTGAACTCTGACTCACCTTCTTCTTCGGGCACCTTCGACTCAGAATATCTAAGCAAGGTGAAACAACCCATTGCAATGATCCAGAAGACAAAAAGCTTCTTGGTAACCATGATGACCGTTACTTTCAAAGAAACTATGAAAAGCAGCTCTATTAGAGTTCGACCCCCTTGAAAATGTAGATTAAGAAGCTAGTGTTTGTAATTATAATAGTGCAAGTAAAGTTGGAGACTTGACAAATCCAAAAAAACCCAGAAATCGAGATACTGGGATGTATATTACAGAAAGTAGATACTGGGAAAGTAAAAAATACATTTGGTATATACTGAACTGTTAATTAAATGAAAAAGGAATATTTTTTCCGGAAATTTTGGGATCTTTTTAACAGGGTAGGAATGTCTTAATCGTTTTTAATTGATATTTATTCTATTTTATTTGCTGCAGTAAGTTCACTTTTTTTATATTTCCATAACAAAGATTTGCTGTTTAAGTTAAAAAGCAGCAGCCATGAATGAGTCTTAGCACGAAACGACCTTTTGGGGTTGCTAAGCTTCCTTTTCTTTGGACTAATTTATGTATGTATATTGTCTCCATTAATTAAACAGAAGAGAAGTCGAAAAATAGGTTAATACTTTGAATCATATGGTCTAAAGTTAGGCAAGGATGATTGTTACCAAACCTTTTTTTTTTTAACTACTAAGTTTTTGTTTTGATTGATTAATTAAAAAATTTACAATTTGATCATTGATTTTATTTGAAAGATTTTATTTAAGTCATTAAACAATTTTAAAAAAATTATTTAAGTCACTGAGTTATTAAATTTTTTTTTTAAGTTCCGCCAATGAGTTTCAAATGACAATTCAATGAAATCTGTTTGAATTTTAGTTCGTATATTCATGATATCTTAAGTTGTTTCATGAAAAAAAAATTAAACTAAAGAAGAAAAGAAAAAAGTAAGCTTTTAATTGGTACAGGCGGTTGAAACAGAAAAAGTCATATAAAATCGATTTTAACATTTCAGTAATTTAAATAAAATTTTTTGAATAATTTAATAAATAAATTATAATTTTAACAAATGA
>CM025254.1:30215643-30229168 GCA_013677275.1 Gossypium schwendimanii | reverse complement strand
TTCATAAAAATTATTTAAAAAGTAAAAAAGTATAAAAATATTTTTTAATATTTAAAAAAATTAATTAATTGTTGATGTGGTATACACATGGACCGCCACATCAACAACGTTAACAAACATTAATATTTCCATCTATTTTGGAGAGATTTGATAATAATGCAAGTTCAAGGGCTAAAAAAACAAAAAAATAAAAATAAATGGAAGACTAAAATGACTTTTCTTTTTACAAAGTTAGAGGGGCAAATAAATTATTATGCCTAATCCTTATTCACATTAAATTCTCAATTCAAACTTGGACAAGCCATTTCTTATCTCTCTAAAAACCAGTATGATTGAAAAAAAATTCCCCTACAAAGTGAGGACATACTTAGTATACTTTAATTGAAAGTTTTTTTCAATCAAAACTGTTAGCTAATATATGTCTATCATACGTTTCTTATATGTAATACATAACATAGATTGGTTCTTGATAAGTGCTAAAAGTAATATGTTTTAACCTCATTCTTAACGCATTTTTGGGTGATTACTCGATGTTAATTGTGAATTTTATACTCTTAATCCTTTAAATTCATGTTTTAATGCTTAATAGATCACTTGAGACCAAAAGGAGTGAAAATCGAAGCGTTGGAGCAAGTTGAAGGAGCCATACAGGCTACACATTTTCACATTTCCAGACCACATGGTCGTGCGACCCACATGAGCGTCTTGTGGGTCGTGTTAATTTCACGGGATTGTGTACTGAACAGCAAAAAATTGTGAATTTTAGTTTTTTTAGGCATTTTAAGACTTAGTATATATGACAAAAATAAGAAGATAAGAGGGAGCCATAAAAGAATATTGAAAAAAACAACTCGAAAAACACCATTGAAGCGGTTTTGAAGCAGATTTCCATCTAGATTGAAGATTTCCAATTAAATTCTTAGGAAGTTATCACGAGTTTCTTTATTTCTTTCAGTTATACTGTATCTTGAGTTTTTTCTATTTTCGAGCATGAACTAATTTTCTAAATACCTAGGGGAGATGAACCATATGATGGATACTGTCACTTAATTCTTGATTTGATGTTTCTAGAGTATTAATCCATGTTTGATGTGCTTAAATCAGTGGTTGAATAGACCCTATTTAAGATTAAATCTTGTGTAATTGAGTGGAGTTGCATGCAATCCTAAAAATAGGATGACATAAATCTATTGAATTAGAGTCAAATCTAATAGGGGAATCCATAGTACGATTTAATGTGATAATAGGGGGTTTTAATTAGAAAGAAATTTCAATTAATCAACCTATAATTAATGGCTCTTATGCTCGAAAGAGATATTAGCATAATTTAAGGATTTCTATGGATCAAGGTGCTAAGTAAAGAAATTGCATAATTTAGATTGATAGTGACATATGAAATCTAGGCGGATTCTTACCTAGGTATTGTTTTGTTTCTTGATTGTTATTCGATTATTTTCATGTTCTATTTTTTGTCACCTTCGTTAGTAAATTAAATTAGTTAATTTTAGTTTTTAATTGATCATTTGAATTATTCGGTTAAATAATAGAAAGACGATAATTATTAGTACTTGCAGTCTTCGTGGGAATGATATCTTTACTCACCATAACTATACACTATCAATTGATAGGTGCACTTGCCTTAGTTAAAATTTTAGTTAGTTTCATGATAATAAAATTTTTGGTACCGTTGCTAGGGACTAGAATATCAGGAAAACTTTATTTCTATTAATTGAGTTATTTTTTATTTTTATTTTAATATTTTTGTTTTTAATTTAATTTTTAAATTGTAATTTTTCTTTTATTTGATTCTTTCAAGTTTCCTTGGTTTATGACTAGAGGCAACATGTTAGAATCATTAGTTTTTTTATAGTAAAATTGAAAAAGATTGGTCATAGAAATCAAAAAGAGATTAGAGAAGCCAGGTAAGGTCAACAACAGATTTTCATAAATGATCAAGAGAAAAAGGACATTACTATGGAGATGGATATTAATCCTGGTAATCTGCAATATCCTACTCCTCGTACTATGTAGGACTTTGCTAAGCCTAATCTGATTGAGGTTGAATCGAGTATTGTTAGACTGACTATTGCTGCAAATAATTTTAAGATTAAGCTAACATAATTCAGATGGTGCAGTAGTATGTTTAGTTTGATGAGTTGCAATATGAAGATCCGAATGCTCATTTAGCTAACTTTTTGGATATCTACGACACATTTAAGATCAATGGTGTTATTGATGATTTCATGCACTTACGGTTGTTCCAATTCTCTTTGGGGAACAAGGTGAAATGGTGGTTGAATTCACTTCCACGGGGTTCCATCATTACTTGGGCTCAGATTATTGAAAAGTTTTTGTGGAAATACTTTTCACCGGCCAACACAACCAAATTGAGGAATGGTATCTCTTCTTTTGCTCAATTTGAGCTTGGGACACTATATGATGCATGTGAGATATTTAAAGATCTTTTGAGATGGTGCCATCATCATGGATTACCTTTGTGGCTTCAAGTTCAAATTTTTTATAACGGTTTGAATCCCTTGACTAGGCAAATAATTGATGCAGCAGTTGGTGGAACACTGAATAGTAAAACACCTGAGGTCGCTCAGGAGTTTATTGAGGAGACAAGATTGAATAATTATCAGTGGCAAGTTATGAGAAAAAAGCCTACCAAGGCTGTCGATTTTTTAATATAGATGCAATTACTATGATTGCGAGTCAGGTGGAAGCTCTTAGTTAAAAAATTGATGGTTTGAGTTTCAGTAAACAAGTGAATTCGATAATGAAATGTGATACAGCTGGAGCAGGGATGACCAATTCAAAAGGTTTGCCTTTCAAGTCTAGCATAGAGCATGAGCAAGTCGACTTTATGGGTAATAATTTTATACCTCAGAATAATCCCTATAAAAACAATTATAATCCAGGATGGGGGAATCATCCGAATTTTTCTTGGGGTAGTCAAGGAAATTAAAGGTCACAACCTTTTTCGGGTTTTCAACAACATTATCAACAAGAAAAGAAATCAAATTTGGAAGAGATATTGACTAAATTTATTTCTGTGTTAGAAACTAGATTCCAGAACACTGAAACAACTTTGAGGTATTAGCAGACATCGATTCCAAGGCCTTAAGAATCAGATTAGCCAGCTTCCTAAATTGGTTTCGAAGAGACAACAAGGCAATTTACCTAGTAACACTGAAAGCAACCCAATAGAGCAAGTCCATACAATCACTATACAAAGTGGAAAGGTGTTAGTTGAGCCTAAAAAGAAGCTGAATCTAGAAGCTATTGAGAAAAATGATAGGGTTGAGGGATGCAAGAAAGAGCATACCTCAGTGGTTAGAGAATACAAACCACCAATTTAATATCTGGCAAAGTTGAAGAAATACCACATGAATGAACATGGTAAATTTCTTGAACTTTTTAAACAATTACATATTAACTTACCTTTTATTGAAACTCTTTCGCAGATGCTCAAATATGCAAAATATTTAAAGGAGTTGTTAACAAATAAAAGAAAGTTAGAAGAGTTGTCTATTGTGAAGCTAAATGAAGAGTGTTCAGCCATTCTTCAAAACAAACTACCCACTAGCTTAAATGTTGAAAAAGCTTTGGCTAATTTAGGTGCTAGTATAAATCTAATGCCTTATAAAATGTTCAAACAACTTGGTCTCGAGGAATTGAAACCTAATAGGATGAGTATTTAATTAGCTGACATATCAATTAAGTATCCTAGGGGTATTATTGAGGACGCACTTGTTAAAATAGATAAATTCATATTCCCTGTTGGTTTTGTTATATTGGACATGGTTGAGGATATTAAGGTACCCATGATTTTAGGTTGACCCTTTTTAGCCACTGCTAGAACTATTATTGATATTGGTAAGGGTAGGTGACGAAGAGGTTACTCTTCAAGCACGTGATATTGTGAGAGTTTCTAGTGAGCAATATGATACTCGTTATTCTGTTGATGCTAGTAATCATACGGCTCAATATTCTTTGTAGGAAATCACTCATGCAGACGTGTTAGAACTGTGTTCTATTCAAGGTAATAGAAATTAAGGGACAAATAAAGAAAGAATGGTGCAGCTCAATGAATTGGATGAATGGCGAACAAAAGCTTTTGACAACTCAAGAATATAAAAACAAGTAACAAAGCAATGTCATGGTGTGAATTTAAAGAGGACAAACCAATTCAAAGTTTAAGACAAAGTGTTGCTAGACAATTTAGATCCACGAATGTTCCATGAAAAGCTTAAGTCAATATGGTTGAATTCATTTATGGTAAAACAAATGCTTCCATATGGACAAATTTAGGTAAGACACCTTGAATATATAATGTTTAAGGTAAAAAATCATCGACTCAGACTTTATCTTGGTGGTAATATTGATAACGAGAGAGGAGCTCTGGCTCTAAAATTGTAGCAGCCCGTTTTCAGTGAAATCAAAATAATGGTTTCGAGACCATAAATTTGAAGTCAAAAAATTTATTTTATTATTATTTTATGGTCTACAGTATGATAGAAATTTCATATAAAAATTTAGTTAAGAAATTTTATTGTTTACATGCTTAATCTGATAAAAAAGACTAAATTGCATAAAGTGCAAAAGTTGTGAATTAATAGCTAAAAATATTAAATAGCTACAAAATTTTAACGTGAAGGTCCTTATATAGTAATTAACCATTAAGGTTGTTAATGGATAAGTATGGATTGTTATTATTGAAATTTTGATTAGTTTTTAAGGTTAAATTAGTAAATAGATAATAAATGATAAATAAAATAAAACAAACCATTATAATTCATTATTATCTTCCATAAAAAATTTGAAAGAAAACCTAGCCATGGAAGCTTGAAATTTTAGCAAGCTTATTTTGCTCAATCAGGTATGAATTTTTGTCCCCTTTTTTATGATTTCTATGTTTCCGAGATTGTTGTACCTTAATCTAGCTAGCCTGGGGACTTATTTGCAAAACTGTTAAAGTATTAGAGTTTTGTCCCCTGTATCTTCTTAAGAATGCAAGTCAGTATGCTCACACGGCCTAGCACACGGGCGTGTGGCTTGGCCATATGACTCAAGTCAGAAAGTTACACGAGCACGGACACGGGCTGGGACATGGTCGTGTGTTTTTATTTTGAATGTCCACATGACCTAAGACATAAATGTGTCTTTTGGCCGTGTGAGTGAACCCTGCAACTTTGAAAAATTTCAATGTTTTTTGAAAAATTCTTTGAGTATTTGTTTTATTATTGACTTGTTTCTAACGTGTATTTTGGGTCTCGAGGGCTTGTATAAAGGACAATATGTTCTATTTCAATTGGTTTCTGACATGAATATTATATACTATAAAATGTTTGAAAAGTCTATTTATTTGAGCTGTAAACTCTGGTAATGTTCCGTAACCCTGTTCTGGCGATGGATATGGGTTAGGGATGTTACATTTATTAGTATCAGAGCTACGATTTAGTTGATTTTTGAACTAACATAGCATATATGAGTCTAGCTATATATGCCATTATTTAACCTGTGATAGTGTGATATCTCCTGACCGTTTTAAAACATGTTTTTGTATAACAATGACATCCAACCATGGGGATTACGATAAAGTAGAGAGTAATGCTCAAGCCTCCATTCAAGGAGTAGCTTCAAGTGGTACGAGGCCGTATTTGAGGGTTGGGGAGGAGAGGCTAAGGAAGCCTTCTTTCAGATGATGAATGAGTGGTTCACTGAGTTTGTACAAACAAACACAGCTGCTCAACAACCTCCACCCCTTCCTGTTCATCAATCAATTCCTGATATTCCTCAAAATACGGAACCTATTAGAGTTGGTAAGCCTTCTGTTGATAAGATCCGTAAGTACGGTGCTGAAGAATTTAGAACTACTATCGAGGATAATCCCGAGAGAGCTGAGTTTTTATTAAAAAATACCATTAGAGTTCTTGATGAATTATCTTGTTCATCGGCTAAATGTCTTAAGTGTGCGGTATCTCTATTAAAAGATTCAGCTTACCAGTGGTGGAATACATTGGCTTATGTAGTCCCGACTGAGAGGATTACTTGGGAATTCTTTCAAACTGAGTTCCACAAGAAATACATCTGTCAGAGGTTTCTTGACTAGAAATGTAAAGAATTTTTGGAGCTTAAACAAGGTCGTATGACAGTGTCTGAATATGAGTGGGAATTTGTTTGATTGAGCAAATATGCTTGAGAATGTATTCCAACTGAGATTGCAATGTGTAAGCGGTTTGTAGATGGCTTAAATGAAGATATAAAACTATTAGTTGAGATTCTCAAGTTGAAAAAATAAGCTGTACTGGTTGATCGGGCATATAAATCTGAAGAGCTAAGTAAAGAGAAAAGACATGCTGAGATTGAATCCTGAGATTCGAGCAAGAGATTAACAAGAAAGTCATACCAGTTAGCATAGAAGAAATTTAAAGAATATCACTATCGTTCTACTACTTCTGTGGGATACTCCAGTAGAGACAGAGGTACCCGACGCTCCAATTCTAAAGCTCAGGCTACATCTATAGCAAGTGTGGGTAGTGCTAGAAACACCAGACCCAAGTGCAAGCACTGTAACAGTTCATGCTATGGTGAGTGTCGAGTGAAGAGTGGAGCATGTTTCAAATGTGGTTCCTTTGATCACTATCTTAGAGATTGCCCGGAGAAATCTGAAAAAGATAATATTCAAACTTCAAAGCCGAGCAACACAGTTGTGAGAGATAGACCACCTCGTAATTCAAAAAATATGAGTGGTAGCTGTGGTGTGATGAAAAACTCTACTTCAAGGTCTGAGGCACGAACACCAACTAGGGCTTATGCTATTCGTGCGAGCAAAGATGCTTCTACGCTAGATGTTATTACCGGTACTTTCTCTCTTATTAATATTAATGTAACTGCTTTAATTGATCCCAAATTGACTCATTCATATGTTTGCACAAATTTAGTGTCTAGTAAGAATTTACCTATTGAGTCCACTGAATTCGTGGTTAAAGTATCGAACCCTCTAGGCCAGTATGTGTTAGTTGATAAGGTTTGCAAGAATTGTTCGTTAATGAGTCAGAGTTATAAATTTTCGGCTAATTTGATGCTATTACCATTCGATGAATTTGATGTGATTTTGGGTAGGAATTAACTAACTCTGCATGATGCTGTGATAAATTGTAGACGAAAGCTTATTGTATTGAAATGTCAGAACGGTGAGACGCTTCGTATTGAATCAGATAATCCGAGTGAGTTTTCTATTGTAACATCAGCTATGTCAACACAGAAATATGTGAGAAAAGGTTATAATGCTTACTTTGCTTATGTACTGGATACTAAAGTGTCTGAGTCGAAGCTTGAATCAGTGGTAGTGGTTTGCGAGTATCCTGATGTGTTTTTAGAGGAGTTACCTGGCTTATCGCCGGTCAGAGAAGTCGAATTTGCTATAGAACTTGTACTAGGAACAACACTGATATCGATAGAATCATATAGAATGGCTCCTATAGAATTAAAAGAGTTGAAAACATAGTTGCAAGAGTTGGCTGATAGGGGTTTTGCTCAACCTAGTTTTTCACTTTAGGGTGCACTGATTCTGTTTGTTAAGAAAAAGGACGGATCGATGAGATTATGCATTGATTACCGTCAGCTCAATAAAGTTACAATCAATAAAAAATACCCACTACCTCATATTGATGATTTGTTTGACCAGTTGAAAGGTGCCACAGTGTTTTTGAAGATTGATCTTCATTCTGGTTATTATTAGTTATGAGTGAAAGATAGACATACCAAAAATGGCATTCAGAACCAGGTACGGACATTATCAATTTCTTATGATGTTTTTCAGTTTAACTAACGCACCTGCAGTATTTATGGATTTAATGAATAGAATCTTCTGACCATATTTAGATAGATCTGTTGTGGTATTTATTGATGATATTTTGATATATTCCAAGATAAGACTGAACATGCTGAGCATCTGAGAATTGTTTTGCAAACCTTGCGAGATAAATAACTGTTTTTTAAATTTAGCAAATGTGAGTTTTGGCTTCGGGAAGTTGGTTTTTAGGGACACATAATATCGGCTGAAGGCATTAGAGTTAATCCGAATAAAATTTCAGCTATTGTTAACTGGAAACCACCAAGAACATATCTAAATTCAAAAGTTTTTTTGGGATTAACTGGTTATTACCGGAGGTTTATAAAAGGGTTTTTGATGATAGCTACACCAATGACACGGTTATTACAGAAAGATGTGAAGTTTGAATGGTCTGATAAATGTTAGCAAAGTTTTAACCAGTTGAAAGCCCTGTTGACCGAAGCACCAGTTCTAGTTTAGCTTGAATCGGGTAAGGAATTTGTGATTTTTAGTGATGCGTCATTGAAATGTTTAGGCTATGTTTTGATGCAAGAAGGTAAAATAATAGCTTATTCTTCCAGACAATTAAAGCCACATAGAAAGAACTATCCGACACATGACTTAGAGTTGGTAGCTATTGTGTTTGTGTTGAAAATTTGGCGACACCATTTGTTCGGTGAAAAATGTCATATATTTACCGATCACAAGAGTTTAAAGTATCTGATGTTGCAGAAAGATTTGAATCTGAGACAATGTAGATGACTCGAACTATTGAAAGATTTTGAGTTAGTAATTGATTATCATCCGGGAAAAGCAAACCTAGTTGCTGATACTTTGAATAGAAAGTCCTTGCTTGTTTTGGGAGTGATGAATACTTGACTGTCACTATCTGATGATGGCTCGATTATAGCCGAGTTAAAAGCTAAATCAAAATTTTTACAATAGATCTGCGAAGCTCAGAAATGTGATAGTGAGATGTTAGCTAAGCGGATGCAGTGTGAGTTGACTTCTGATTCAGAATTTCAGATAGGACCCGATGATTGTTTGTTATTCAGAGGTAGAGTTTGTGTACCGAAGAATCCAGAGCTTATACAGAAAATTATGCATGAAGCTCATAGCGGTACCTTGTCTGTTCATCCGAGGAACAATAAAATGGATGGTGATTTGAGACAGATGTACTGGTGTATCTAGATGGTCGCTTGGAATGAAACGCTAGATTTTTCACTTTGTATCTAGATGTTTGATATGCCAGCAAGTTAAAGTTGAACATCAGGTACCTTCAGGACTGTTACAACCAGTGATGATACTAGAGTAGAAATATGATAGAGTTACTATGGATTTTGTATCGGGGTTACCCCTATCTCCGAAAAAGAAAGATGTCATATGGGTTATCATCGATCATTTGATGAAGTCTGCACATTTTATTCCGGTACGTACAAATTTCTCACTTGACAGATTAGCAGAGTTATATGTTTCTGAAATTGTCAGATTACATGGAGTACCAGTCTCTATTATTTCGGATAGAGATCTGCAGTTCACATCGCGATTCTGGAAAGTTACAAGAAGCTCTAGGTATACGATTGCATTTTAGCACCACATTTCACCCTCAGACTGATGGTCAGTCTGAGCGTATGATTCAGATTCTTAAAGATATGCTTCGATGTTGTATTTTAGAGTTTGAAGGTAACTGGGAGAAATACTTACCGTTAGTCGAATTCTTGTATAATAATAGTTTTCATTCGAGAATAAAGATGGCACTGTATGAGGCTCTGTATGTTCGTAAATATCGAACTCCATTATATTGGACTGAACTCAGTGAGAAAAAGATACATGCGGTTGATTTGATTCACGAGACTGAGGAAAAGGTGAAAGTGATCCGGGATAGCTTAAAAGCAGCTTCACATCGTTAGAAATCTTATGCGGATCTTAAAAGTAAAGATAGAGAGTTTCAAGTCGGTGACAGGGTAGTTTTGAAAGGTTTGCCTTGGAAGAAAGTTCTTTGCTTCGGTCGTAAAGGAAAGCTAAGTCCGCGATTTATTGGGTCGTATGAGATTACTGAGAGAACCAGACCCGTTGCGTGCCAATTAGCTTTTCCATTAGAACATGAAAGAATCCATAATGTCTTTCATGTGTCTATGTTACGACGGTATCGATCTGACCCTTCACATGTTATTTCTCCGACAGATGTCGAAATTCAACCTGATATGACATATAATGAAGAACTGATCAGAATTCTAGCACGGGAGGTGAAAGAGTTGAGAAATAAAAACATAGCCTTAGTAAAAGTTCTCCGGCAGCAACACGGAATAGAAGAAGCTACTTGAGAACCTGAGGAAGCTATGAGAATGTGATATCTGGACCTCTTTTCTAGTAAGATTTTCAAGGAAGAAAATCTCTTCAGGGGGAGAGTTGTAATAGTCCATTTTTAGTGAAATCGGAATAGTAATTCCAAGACAACAAATCCATAGTTAAAAAAATTTATTTTATTATTAATTTATGGTCTACAGTATGATAAAAATATCATATAAAAATTTAGTTAAGAAATTTTATTGTTTACATGCTTAATTTGATAAAAAGGACTAAATTGCTTAAAGTGCAAAAGTTGTGAATTAATAGCTAAATATATAAAATAGCTATATAATTTTAAAATGAAGATCTTTATATAGTAATTAGCCATTAAGGTTGTTAGGGGATAAGTATGGATTGTTATTATTGAAATTTTGATTAGTTTTTAAGGTTAAATTAGTAAATAGATAATAAATGATAAATAAAATAAAACAAACCATTATCATTCATTATTATCATCTTCCATAAAAATTTAAAAGAAAACCTAGCCATGGAAGCTTGAAATTTCAGCAAGCTTATTTTGCTCAATTAGGTATGAATTTTTGTCCCATTTTTGATGATTTCCATGTTTCCAATATCGTTGTACCTTAATTTAGCTAGCCTTGGGATTAATTTGCAAAATTTTTAAAGTATTAGAGTTTTTTCATTGATGAACATGCTTGAATTTTGAAGTTTGATGATAGAAAATGAATGATTGTTGTTAGATAAATAATTTTTGTAAAGGGATTTTTGGTAAAATTGTCAATTAGAGGCTAAATTGAAAAAGGTGGTAAATTTATGTTAAAATTTGTGAATTTTGTGAAATATATGGGCTGCTATTAATATGTATAAAAATCGACTAGGCTTAAGTAAGGATTAAATTGCATGAATTTCACTTTTTGAGCCTAGAGACTAAATTATAAAGGAATTAAAAGTATAGGGCAAAATGATAATTTGCCAAAATTCCATGTTGGATTAAATTTAATGAGAATTCTATTGAAATGAGTTAAATTCATTCGTATAGATACTGTCAAACCTTGTACAGAGTTAGATCGAGGTAAAAAGAAAATATCGGATTAGTCGTCTCTGTATCTACGTACACTCGTCGAGGTAAGTTTGTGTAATTAAATTGTGTGATTTATATGATTTGTTTGAATTAGATGTATATTATTTGCATTATCATCATAAATGACTATCAATCACATATCCAACAATGTAGGATGATTACCGAGCCCCGTTTGAACATTAGAAATTCGTAGGATACAAATGACATGTCATTAGGGTTACCAATTTCAACTCTTATGAGCTTATCGATACTCAGCTCGTATGAGCTTACCATTATTCAGCTCGGAGAAGCTTACTGTTATTTAGCTCAGAAGAGCTTACTGTTTGCAGCTCGTATGAGCATACATGTACATGAACTGACGGATTACAGTTCAGTACACCTCGTGTGTACTACCTGCATATCCAACGATATTCTAAATGATTGAACAGGCACTATTTTGTTACGAGATTACATGGGTTCAATACGAACTACTACAGGTATTTACATGAGATATATGAAAATGATTTGTACATGATAGATAGATACATGATGTGGAAATTATATGTACATGGAAGTTTGATTGTTGTTGAGCTCTTACATGTTTCTTGATATTTATATGAATTAAATGACTAACATGGTTGATGAGGATTTGTGTTTAGGTTTTTGGCCAAATTGAGTTGGTTATGTTTTGTATGCTTACCTTAAATGTCATTAAATGGTAAGTTAATTTCTTTGCCATACGAACTTACTAAGCTTAAATGCTTACTCTGTGTTATTTTTCGTATTTTATAGTGATTCAAAAGCTCGTCCAAGTTGGAAGCTTGTCGGAGCTATATCACACTATCCATCGGCTCTTTTGGTACTTTTGGTAAATTAATTTCGGTTATAATGATATGTATAGGTTAACTTAGCCAATGTTGGCATATAAGTGTTTTGTTGAGACTAGCCACTTATGTGGCTTGTGTTTGGTTTTTTTTTAAGTGCATATATATGTGACTTTACCATATTGGTTGTGTATGATGATATTACATGTTTTAATCTTGATCTTGGCTGGTTTTGGATGTCTATTTATGACTTGGTTATATGCAAATTGTTGTGTTTAGGTTGGTACCAAACTGGGTGAGAAATGTGGCTTGGAAAATGACCTATTTTTGTTCGCATGGGCAGAGACACGGGCGTGTGTCTCAGCCATGTGTGCCCTGTATCTTCTTAAGAATGCAAGTCAGTATGCTCACACGGCCTACCACACAGGCATGTAGCTTGGCTGTGTGACACAAGTTAGAGAGTTACAAGAGCACAGACACGGGCTGGGACACGCCGTGTGTTCTTATTTTGAATGTTTACATGGCTTAAGACACGGGTGTGTCTCTTGGCCGTGTGAGTCAAATGGCCTGGCCATATGGCCATGTGAACCCTGCAACTTTGAAAAATTTCAATGTTTTTCAAAAAATTCTGTGAGTATCCGTTTTAGTCTCGACTTGTTTCTAACGTATATTTTAGGTCTCGAGGGCTTGTATAAGGGACAATATATTTGATTTCGATTGGTTTCTGACATGAATGTTATATACTATGAAATGTTTGAAAAGTCTGTGTATTTGAGTTGTAAACTCCGGTAATGCTTTGTAACCCTGTTTCAGCAATGGATATGAGTTAGGGGTGTTACAAAAATCTTAATTAACTTCTTGCGTGAAAGGGAAAGTCGAGCTTAGACTCTAAATAAGCACTTCTCGGGAGGCAACCCAAGTGTTTTTTTTAAATTTCATTTATTTGTGTTGCATGCTTAGTATTATTTTTCTTACAATTAATTTTATTTGTTCCAAACAAAGGGGGACTACGTGGTTTGGAGTAAACCACATGACCAAGCGGCACAACTATATGGCCTACATGGTTGGGGCGCACACTCATATGCATATGGGGAGTGGATCAATTCTAAGCCTCACAGTCGTGTGACCCAACACGGGCTAAATACACAATCATGCCTCATTTTTAATTTTGGACCCTAATTTTTATTTTCCTTTTCCCTATTTTTCCCCTTCTGTTCTACTTCACCAATTCACCACCTTTCCCCCTCACTTTCCAAATGCTGAACAATCCCATCGCTCAACATACCACCATTCTCTTATCTTCCCATCTTCCTCTTTTCTCTCTAAAACTAACTATCTTGCTCACCGCTAATTGTTCTTCCATCACCATTCTTTCTCTTGTTGCACCTATCAAATAGCCACCATCCCTTCCCCGATTCTATTCCCTAGAAAACACCTCTGCCACTCAACTGTACTCTCTTCTCCCCCTCATTCACCATTTCTCATTTCCCC
>CM025254.1:30205348-30215543 GCA_013677275.1 Gossypium schwendimanii | reverse complement strand
CAACTGTACTCTCTTCTCCCCCTCATTCACCATTTCTCATTTCCCCTCTTTCAATTCCCGTTGGTCATTTCTCCCCGCCATCCTTTCCCTTTGTCCCTTTGCCCTTTCCACCACCATCAGTCGTTCGCCCATACTTACTTCCCCTATGCCACCATTATTCCCCTATACTCTGCTTGTCTTCATCCCTTGCTTTTGTTTATTTTATTTAATAATATTATTTTTATTATTATTACCATTTTGATTTTTATTCTTATTATTATGTCTATTATTAGACTGCTAGTTTAGTTAGGTTATTTCTGTCTTATTAGTATTAGTATTATATTTTGTTTCGATTCTTTCTATGTTTTTTAATAATTAGGTGTTCATCATAGGGTGAATTGCATGCTAATTAGTTTAGTTTCATATTTTGATATGTTCATCTACTATATTGGTTTTTATTGGTGGTGAATTTATGTGTTTGCAGTATGTATTGATTGGTGTTGATTTTTCTGGTCCTATTCATGCTAGATTTCTATGATACCAATTTGATAGAGTTAATTTGTTCAGCATGGTTTACTTGGATATGTTTATTTTTGCTGATAATTGCTGGCCATATCGGCTATGTTCATATGAGACTTATTTTAGCGATGTTGATGATGTTGAAATTAGTGCTTCGCTACCCTTATGATATCTAGTTGTCATTTTTTTTATCTCAGTTACATAATGAAAAATACAAGATAAAAAACCAAGGTCCTTGTCTCCAACTCTAAAAGTGAAAAACACTAGGTGCATCTTCATCTTAGGCTCAGACCACGACCACTAAACACCCGTTTCTCCAATTTAGTCCGAGTCCATATGAGGACCACTACCAACACCTGAAAGAGAGAGCCTTAGGAGTGGGTTGGTGCATTGATTGAGAGGCTCTACAGGCAATCGATTTGTCTGTCAGGTTCTGTTTACTGATCGACACAGCACTATGGGACTGGTTATTTACCATCGTGGCGTCCACCTATCTAGAACTCACACTAGAGTTCTACTCTAATTTCTTTTTATAGTTGATTATTTCATGGTGGGACGAGCCTCGCACTATTTCATTCTGACTTAGGGGTATGACGTGTTACTTTAGCATATTCTGAGGAGTTCATGAGTACTCTCAAGTTTCTAACATTATCTAGGCATGTCCATCAACTAGCCTCATTTTACTGGTCAGACATTACCAAAATTGATTTGTTATATAACCCGAGTCAGTTGAAGGCAACATGCTTACCCCAAATTTACGATATATCCATGCTATTTTGGCATACACATTGATGGGATGAAAAGAAAGCACGGGGGTTGTCAGTACCTCAGATGCCTATTTTTTATGAAGTATAGAAGAGTGCCACCCGATTGATGTGACATATTTTGTGGCTCACTATTGTCGCCACCAGTTAGACCGACATAGGAATGGACCAACCTGTATGGGTCCCTACGTGACTCACTGATAGCATGTTTATTTTGCATATTTACGAGCTCAAATCAACTTGTTCTTGAATTAATTCCTGCTAATTGGTGAATTTTATGTTTAAATCTTGTCATGAATGAAATTCAGATGCTTTAATGCAAAAACAAGTAGAAAAGGATCCAATTGGAGCATGAACAATAGAAGAAGGGTCAAATCAAAAATTTGGAGACATTTAAGGGCTAATGAAATTTTTTACCTTGTAAAAGCCAAATTTAAAAAAATAATATTTCATTTCATGTAATTAGTGGGTAGGTGGGATTAGCCTGATTTTAGTATATAGTTTGTATATAAATAGGGTGTATGGTGGACTTGAAAAAATACACTTGACACTTGAATACACTTGGAAATTGAATTCAAATCATTTCTTTTTCTCCTTTCACACAGTGCGGGCATTTTGCCACTTTATTTTTTCCATTTCATTACTTTTGACTTAATTGCTTGCCTAGTCCCTCCCCTTTCCACTTTCCATAATTTCCATTAAAACCATTTCCATAAACCAATAAAGCATGATTTATTTCATGTTTCACTAAATCTCTACTTAGCTTTAGGCCGGTATTCTTTTTGGTCAAGAATCATGAGAAATGTATCCGCACTAAAAATCTTTCATAACGGTATTCATTGTCTCTCTAGAATATTAGGATTGACAAATTCCTCCATTAAAGTTAACTCGATTTCAATTCAAAAAGTGCACATTGGGTTGGAGTCATTTTAGCGTACAATTGGGAAGACGAGTTAGTCGTACTGTATTCAGATTCCTGCGAACAAATTGGCGTATCCTGGCGATGTCATATTAGTGGGATTTTCATTAATGGATATAGTGATTGGATTTAAATGTCCCAAGCGATTAAGACCATTAATCCGAGTTGGGTTCTTTAGAACGTAATGCTATCGAGTTCTTGAATTACAAACGCGTGTGTCGTGGTTAGACAATCGGTAAGGGTTGGTTTGCAGGGCATACCAGAATCAACTACGAGAGGAAGAATTGGTGGTTAGGACATTCTTAGTCGCTATAACTAGCTTATTGTTTGGAGGAGAAAACTTATTTTCGAGGATCGATTCGGAAACCGAACTTCACCAAGTCTAAGGCTGAGGCTTTATAATTCTGTTTGTAAAATTCAAATTCATTATCTAATTTTATTTTATTTTTGATTTACATTATTGTTAATTTCTGTTACCTCACTTATTTAATTTCTAGACATTTCAAATCCCCTAATTTATTTTATTTATTTTTCAGTAGGTTCGTTTGGAGTCATGGGCATGGCTATTGCCACGATTATTGACACGACAGAAATTTTGTTCACAAGAAAAACACAATAGTTGATCATAATTACCAATCCCTGTGGACTCGACCCTACTACTCTTTACGACTATTGAGACTAATTTATTGTAGGAATTTTTATTTGGTGGTTTCGACGCCCATCACTCACTTGGCAAAGTACTTGAGGTTTTTTAGTAGTCCGGAGCAGACTTCCTCATTTACTCTGGTTGGGCAGATGGTCCCTCAAGGGTTTTTTATTATGAATCACATGCAGATGATTCACTGACACCCCAGAGCTGGTCCAAATCCATTTACATTACTTCGTCCGGATCCATAGGATGAGTATGAAGAGCTCTCGGACGATGACCTACCTAAACATGCACACCATCTCGACCCACTTTTCCTGTCAGTCATTTCACTATTGCCCATGCTGTCACACTTGAGGACATATATCACACACAACAACATCAATTAGAGTAGATTAGTCGCCTACAACAGTAACAGGACCGTATGGAGGCATATTTACTGTAACAGTGCCAACACTTTTTTCTCTCGTCACTAGTTCACACGACTAGCCTAAAGCCTCTCGATCCTGACATTCCTCAAGATGTCGATGAATGATTCCTCCTAGTTTTATCTTTTATTTATCATTCTTTTTTTATTTTTATTTGTACTTTTATTTTTATGGTTAGTGTTAGTGTTAAATGTAACACCCCAAACCCTGCCTAGACGTTAGGGCCGAATCTAGCAATGTCACATGGTAGTGTGTTAGAAAATTATAGCTTTTTTTAAAAAATTTTTCGTTTAGAATTCTTCAATATCTTTTATTAATTCCCAAAATCATGATTCTTATTCAGTCGTTAGTTTTCAAAACATTATGCGTTGCGGAAGCTTTTTAAAATAGTTTGTCCTTGTGGGTATTTTGCCAAAACACATGCATTTCTTTTGAAAACCCGAGTTTTACCTACTTCTAGCAGATATAACCAGAAAATAGTATAAAATCCAAATTTTAGGTAAAAATCCATAAAGGCCATTAATACAGAAAAATACCCCAAAATAAAACTTAAAATCGTAAATAAGTAACAGATAGAGAAAAGAAGTTGTGTGGCCATTGCTAAGTCCTCCGCTGTACCGATCTGTCTATGTCTGGGGATTACTTGTACAGATTAAACAGAAGGGGTGAGTTTATGTAAACTCAGTTTGTAATCCCCATGCAAACAAACAGACAATAACAGATAATCTCAGTTTGGGCTTAAGCCCTTTTCAGTATCAGTAAGCATTAAGGCATTAGCTCATCACAGTACAGTAACAATGACAGTTATGCAGTTATAAAATCCTACCCAACCAGCCCCTACACTCCATCTCTGTCCAAACCTACACTCCATGTGGGGATATAATCAACCCACCCTTCTCTACACTCCAAATAGTACCGAATGCGGCACTAGACAATAGTTGCAGCTGAGCTGCCAGTAAGTTAGGCTTGAAGCCTTCCAATACACTTCCTCCAATCAATATCAATTCCAACCCAATGTAATGCATCATACAGACATGTCATGGTATCATGTATAATCAGTATAGTGTATTTAGCATGCTCAACATACAAACATACATAGCTATCTTATAAAGGCATGTAATAGTCTTTCAATCATTTCAGTCAATTAGGGGTCTAGGTAAACTTACCCACCCTACAGTAGGCTCATAGTTGACTTGGGCGACCCGTGCAACCATAGCAGTCAAACAGTGAAAATGGGCCCACAGGCCCATGTTGTATGCCCATGTAGGCCTACACGCTCGTGTGCCCACACGGCCCAAAATGGCCTTGGCGTGTGGATCACACGGCCTAACCCAATATTCCCATACGCTCGTGTGGTGCCCACATGCCTGTGTGGCCCACATGGCCCAATTTGGCCCAGCCCATGAATCATATATGGCCAGCCCCGTCGATCACACGCCCATGTTCGATCACATGACCTACCATACAGGCAGCCGCACGTCCGAATGGCGTCGACAATCATATTCTTTAGCTTTTTTTCGATTTTCATTTTCAGAGTTGTGTTTACACACATGGTACGATTTTTGGTACGCACACGCTTCTAAGACAAAAAAACACCTAATCAATGACAATTCCATGTCCAAAATCAGTCACGCTTAAAACCAATACCATTAAAACTACAATAATCAAACTCTAATTATGTTGCTTACCCCTACTGCTCCAAAAGATGTAGCCTACGATTCCAAAGGTAGACCAAGTTTATTGCGATTTTTTGCTGCCAAAACATAATTCGACACCACAGAGTGTTAGGAACTTCACAAATTAGCAAATAAAACTTCTCCAAAACATTTGAGGCATAACTTTTCCCCCTTACCAAAAGACTTACCAACCGAATGCAGCCCACATTGAACCGAAATATCAACTTAAGGGAGAAGTCGACAGAAAATAGAGAATGAGGGGGAGTCAAGTATTCGGCCAAGGGAAACAGAGGAGAACCAATGCCAATTTTCCCTTCTCAGAGAGAAACCGCAAATTAAAAGTGAAGAAAGAACAATAATTTTGCAAAGGTTTTAGGGGACAAGAGAGAAACTAAGGTGAGTAAACCAACGAAAGAAAACGAATCGATAGGGACAGAAGATAGAAAATCGACAACATAAGTGTGGTGTTTGGGAAAGCAATGGTGGCAAAGGGAGGATTTTGGGGAGCAAATAATTCGGCAGAAAAAAAGACTAAGAAAAATGGAGCAAATACCTATCCGACACAAGCAATAAAATAAAACACTCCCTTGCACAGACGAAGACTCAAACTCAAGACCTCCAGTACTTTGCCACTCCACTTAACCACCAGACTAGCAGGCCCATTCTATCATATTTTACCCATTTTTAATCAAAAGCCTACAGAACAAGAGCAAGGCTATATTTAAATAAAATCACAAAATTCTGCTCAAGTCAAGGCTTTAACCTAAGACTTCTCAGACACACCCAAGGCACTTAACCACTAAAGCAAACAATCAGTTGTGTCACAAACATACGAAAATAAATATACAATAGATTTTTGGGGTGTTACATTATTTATTTTTCTTTTGTTTTGTTTTTCGGATTGATATGTTTTTCATTGTACATTATGATTATTGCTTTTTTGCCTTTTTTTATTTGTTCTGTCACCTCTTTATCTTATTTTATTTTTGTCTATTTTCCTATTAGTGTGCACGGAACCTTGTATTTAATTAGGATCTCCTACATTTTTGGATTTTAGTTTTCTGGCACAACCATCCAAATTTAGGGCAGTTTCATTTCTCTTCCTCCCTTTTTTATAATACTTTGCTTATTGTGACTAATTTTGTTTATACATTGAAGGCAATGTACATCTTAAAGTGTGCAGAGGATTTTATATGTTTATACGGTATAATCCCTAAATTGTTATTTGTGTTTAAGTAATTTCCTCAAACCTTACATTAGATTTAATTTCTCTAAATTTGGAGTTTTTATTGATTCTTTTGGGATTAATTTGTAGATTTTTATTCATTGTTTGATTTATAGTTTAAGACACAAGAGAGTCAAGCATGATAAACCGTTTTTCGAATACTATTATTTTAGGTTGTCTCCTTGAACTGAAGCATTATCCTGAATTTTAAATTTACAAGTTTAACATCAAAACCATAATTTTTGTGAGATTTTGAGCCTATAGAGCATTTATTCTTTCATGGTCATTTTATTTTGCTTGTGAGTATGTCAACTAGATTTGTTATTCTAGAACTTGCTTCAGTTATACATGTCGAGACCAAATTACTTATTTGACATATTAAGATGATAGAGACAGTTAAGATTTAACCCGCTTAACTTTTTAATAGCTTACCGGTTATATTTGCCCCTAATAAACCCTGTTGATCCTAATCCATTTTTTTTGTTCACTTATCATTTGTTCATATTAACCCAAAAACCACATTAATTTTGTAAATCATTCATTTTATTAACTCCCTTTTTTATTGTTGATTCTTTTAGTTTGGTAACTTATCAATTCGAGTCTCGATTGTAATCACCGTTTATGACATTTTTCGTACCGTTAACCTAAGCCTCGTTCCAACCTTGTAAAGACCTCTTTAATGGTGTGTCATCTCGTTCTATGGTGATGGAGATTTAATTTTTGAGCAACCCTATGGTAATAACATTTCATGTTTGACTGTTGAGTGCACATTACTTGAACCTTAAACACCCTGAGTGCTTTGAGTGAACCTTAGTGAGGATGTTAATTCTTGTTGAGTTTGAATTTCAGGTAATTATTGAGATAAGGGAGTCACCTATGTTTTTATGCTTTAAAAATTTCTGCTTAGATTGCTTGTATTCTTTATTGTCATTTTAGTTTAAATTTCCAATGCATGATTATATATACATTATCCTAGGACATTGTCAGTGAAAATAATAAATTAAGGGAAGTTAACTTGAATGTTGAGAATTTTGCTTGAGTACAATCAAATGCTTAAGTGTGGGGATATTTGATAAGTGCTAAAAGTAACATGTTTTAACCTTATTCTTAACGCGTTTTTGGGTGATTATTCGATGTAAATTGTGAATTTTATACTCTCAATCCTTTAAGTTCATGTTTTAATGCTTAACAAAGTAGTTGGGAGCAAAACGAACAAAAACGAGTGAAAATTAAAGTGCCTGAGCAAGTTGAAGGAGCCATACAGGTACACCTTTTCACACGACCGTGTGACCCACACGGGCATGTGGTAGGTCGTCGATTTCACAGGATTGTTTACTAAACAGTGAAAAATCATGATTTTTAGGTTTTTTGGGCATTCTAATACGTATATATGACAAAAATAAGAAGATAGGAGAGAGCCATCAGTGAATACTGAAGAAAACAACTCGAAAAACACAATTGAAGTGATTTTGAAGTAGATTTTCGTCAAGATTGAAGATTCTTGGTTGATTTATTAGGAAGTTATCATGAGTTTCTTTATTTGTTTTGGTTATACTGTAGCTTTTATTTTTCTATTTTCGAGCATGAACTAATTTTCTAAATACCTAAGTGAGATGAATCCTATGATGGATTCTGTCATTTGATTTTTATTTTACGCAATAAATACTTAGTTTCTTGTTCTCAATTATGTGTGCTTAATTCTTGGTTTGATACTTCTAAAGTATTAATCCATGTTCGATGTGCTTAAATCGGTGGTTGAATAGACCTTGTTTAAGATTAGATATTGAGTAATTGAGTGGAGTTGCATGCAGTCCTAGAAATAGGACGACATAAATTTACCGGATTAGAGTCAAATTTAATAGGGGAATGCATAGCATGATTTAATGTGATAATAGGGGTTTTAATTAGAAAGAAATTTCAATTAATCAACCTAGAATTAATTGCTCTTATGCTCGAAAGATGTATTAGTGTAATTTAGGGATTTCTACGGATCAATATTCTAAGTAAAGAAATTACGCAATTTAGATTGATAGTGACAGAGGAAATCTAAGCAGATTCTTACATAGGTATTGTTTTACTTCTTGGTTGCTATTTGATTATTTTCGTGTTTTGTGCTTTACTGTGTTCGTTAGTCAATTAAATTAGTTAATTTTATTTTTTAATTGATCATTTGAATTATTCGGTTAAATAATAAAAAGACAATAATTACTAGTACTTGTAGTCCTCGTAAAAATAATATATTTACTTACCGTAACTATACTATTAATTGATAGATACAGTTACCTTAATCAAATTTTTAATTAATTTTGTCGCAATCATTTCTAAATCAGTGCCTATGACTATGAACAGTTATATGGACAATCTTATATTGCAGCAACCTCATGCCATGCAATTTTCAGGTGACATTCTAGTAATGCCTTACATGCATGCCAAATATGAAGCATGTGATCTCAACCATTCCTTCTGAAGATAACATGCCTTTCTTTTTTTTAAAAAAAGAAAGTTATTTTTAATCTTATCCGTTTCCAATTTTTCTTTCACAGGATTGAAAGGTTCCAAGGTTTCTTTTGGAAGTTGATTGCCTTTTTATGTTTCCAGTTAACATAATTTGAGGTAATTAAATAATAATTATTAAAATTTTTAAGTTAAAATTTATTATTTTCAAAATTTTATGGAGGATACATTTTATCACACGTAATATTTGCTACATTACTATTTTTACATAATACTCATATTATTTTCAACTAATGAATTTAAGGATTATTATTTGAATTAAAATTAAATTAAAAAATATAGAAAATAAAAATAATCAAATTGAAGAATAATTAGCAAATCCAATTATAGTCACAATAAAATTTAATTTAAAAGTTTCAAATAGTATTAAGATTTTAAAATTAAAAAAATACGATATCTAAAATTAATAAAATTAGAGTTGTTGTAATAAATTTGCAACATATTCATTGCATAGAGAATTTCATCAAAACTTGATGATGTAATAAAGGACCAGTATATCTAATTTGCTAGAAATGGCCTACAATTAAAGCCTATTAGAATAATTTCATAATTAATTCAAGCAATCATGGTTTGGAACTTTAACAAAAGTGTTAAAGTAGTGTATCTGTAATCTTGTCTTAAAGTTGAGCTTATTATTAATTGATTTTAAAATCTATGTTAGTCCATTCTTTTACCTAATATCTATTTTAATTAATTTTAGATAGGATGCTTAGCCATTTAAATAGAGGCCCAAAGTTTTTGAAAAGTTTAATTATATCCTTAATTTTTTAAAAAAATTAGTATTATACTTTTGAAAATTTTTAAAAATTCTAATTAGACTCCTCAGAATTTTTGTGTAAATTTTCTTAAAACCTCTACAATGTTTGAAAGTTATAATTAGACCTATAATAATTTTTGAAGATTCTCACTAAAAATTTTAAAGTTCTGTAAACTCCCCAAAATTTAATTTCAAGATCTGTCACTGCATTTAAATCATCATCTTTCGGAAATGATAAGTAACAAAAAGAGAGCAGTGCAGAAATGAAAGTATTACATTATAGAGTCCAAGGTAAAGTTTGCATGAAAAGGAGACCTAAGTTTAACCGCAATTACGGGAAGAGTTGAGAAAAGAAGCAGTCTTGGTGATCTCCCGCAATGGCTTGTCAGTGTACCTCACCATGTTATAAACCCAAGCACCCGACACAGCTCCAATAATAGGTGAAGTAAGGTATACCCATATTCCCTTGTAATGATTCCATACTATTGCCGGTCCCAAGCTCCTTGCTGGGTTCATTGATGCTCCTGTAATTGGCCTGTCATTCGCAGAAACTTATGCTTACTTTCGCCTGGGCTTGTCCAAATTTAAACAGTGTTCAAAAGGATTCGGGAAATATATATGTATATATAATAAAATGGGTTTAGGGAAAAAGATTGAACTTCGCCAAAATATGTTGGGTCTAATATTTAAGGTTTGGATGAATTAATTATGTTATTTTTCTCTTTTTATTATAATATATCTTATAGAGATTAAATAAACGGTAATATT
>CM025254.1:30117986-30131378 GCA_013677275.1 Gossypium schwendimanii | reverse complement strand
CTGATGGTGTTCTTCGAAAGGAATTGCGATGGTTTTAAGGACATGAGAGATGCGGTTAAACAATATTTAAATGGCAATGATACAATGAAGCAACCTCCGACTTTATGAGAGGCATCCTCTGACATCATTTAAGTACATCAAAAACATCAAATCAGTGAGAATAATTGCATAAGCCCAAACTGGATAGGAAGCGTTTCAATACGTCTTCTGTTTGGATGATTTTTTTTTCTTTTCCAAACTTTGCAGAAAAATATTACAGATATTTTTTTCCGTGTAATAAGCAAAACCACATTTTTCTGCTTTCAATTTATAGAATCACTAATCACCAATGCATGGATATGCTCAGGATAATCCATCGCAAAGGTCCAATTACAAAAATTTTTAATGGCATCTTTAGAAATAAAGTCGGCCACCTTATTACATTTCGGTTCGTCAAACAAATAATCGCAGAATCAAAATCTTCCATAGTTATATAAATTTCCTTGATGGGAGTGCCTATTACAGTGATGTCCATATCACGGCTATTTTACCAAAATAGCTTAAAAAATATTATATTTACAAAAATAACTCAAGTTTAAAAACAATAACTAAAATAACCTGAAATGAACAGTAAATTTAGGTTGTGGCCTCTCAATGGCTGGAACCCACTCGTATTTTGGACTCATGATTGCCTGATAATTGTGTCAGACTTTAAAAAAATAATTTTTTGGGTTTTGGCCTGTCAATGGCCGGAACCCGTATATATATATTTTTAAAAATTGTATAATACTGATATACAAAAAAGAAGGAAAAAAATTTTATTTGGGTGCTGGCTGTCAATGGCCGGCACCCAGTACAGTAAAAAAAAATTCGAGTTTTAGTTTGTCAATGGCCGGCACCAGAGTAGGAAAAAAAAGTAAAAAAAAATTTTTTTTTTTGGGTGCTGCCTGTCAATGGCCGGCACCCAGTACAGTAAAATTTTTTTTTTTACTTTTTTTCGTGTTAGTATCAGGTATCAGTATACGAAAAAAATAAAAAAAAATTTTTGGTGCTGGCCTATCAATGGTCGGCACCCAGTAGTAAATTTTTTTTTTTACTTTTTTCGTGTCAGTATCAGGTATCAGTATACGAAAATAAAAAAAATTTTGGGTGTTGGCCTGTCAATGGCCGGCACCCAGTACAATAAAAAAAAATTCTTTTACTTTTTTTCGTGTCAGTATTAGGTATCAGTATAAGAAAAAAGTAAAAAAAAAAATTTGGTGGTAGCCTGCCAATGGCCGGCACCACCTTTTTTGGTGGAAATTTTTTTTATTTTTTTCGTGTTAATAGCAGGTATCAGTATACGAAAAATGTAAAAAAAAAATTTGGTGGTGGCATGCCAATGGCCGGCACCACCTTTTTGGGGGAAAAAAATTTCGGGTGCTAGCCTGTTAATGGCCGACACCAAATTTATCAAATATATATAGGGCATTTCATCTTCCATTTTGTCTAGTTTGAAAAGTTTTTTTTTTCCCTCTGTTTAGAAGAAAGCAGTTGTTTTTTTTAAATGAGTTTTCAAATATTGTTTGTTTATGTTCATTTCGATGGTGAAATGATAAATACAAATGATAAATATGAAAAAAATAAAAAAAAAATTTTCCACAAAAAAGGTGGTGCCGGCCATTGCTAGGCCACCACAAAAAAAAATTTACTTTTTTCCATATACTGATACCTTCTTTTGACATGAAAAAAAGTAAAAAAAAATTTCCACAAAAAAGGTGGTGCCGGCCATTGGTAGGCCACCACAAAGAAAAATTTTTTTATTTTTTTTCGTATACTGATACCTTCTTTTGACACGAAAAAAAGTAAAAGAAAAAATTCCACAAAAAATGTGGTGGTGACCTGGCAACCAAAAAAAATTTGTTTTTTACTTTTTTTTTGTATACTAATACCTCCTTTTGACACGAAAAAAGTAAAAAAAAAATTTCCCCAACAAAAAAGGTGATGCCGGCCATTGGCAAGCCAGCACAAAAATTTTTTTTTTTAACTTTTTTCTTATACTGATACATTCTTTGACACGAAAAAAGTAAAAAAAAAATTTCTCACAAAAAAGGTGGTGCGGGCTATTGACAGGCTAGCACCAAATTTTTTTTTTACTTTTTCTCGTATTCTGGTACCGGGCATTAACAGACCAAAACTCGAAATTTTTTTTCTTGTACAGGGGTGCCGGCCATTGACAGGCCAGCAGCCAAAATTTTTTTTTTTACTTTTTCTCGTATTCTGGTACCGGTTATTGACAGACCAAAACTCGAAATTTTTTTTTTCGTGTACAGGGGTGCCAGCCATTGACAGGCCAGCACCCAAAAAATTTTTTTTTTCCTTTTTTGTATATTAGTATTATACAATCTAAAAAAATACACGGGTTTCAGCCATTGACAAGCCAAAAACCCAAAAAATTATTTTTTTAAGTCTAACACAATTATTAAGCAATCATGGGTCCAAAATACGAGTGGATTTCGGTCATTGACAGGCCACAACCCGAATTTATTATTTATTTTATATTATTTTGGTGAATGTTTTTAAACCTAAATTATTTTTGTAAATATAATATTTTTTGTGCTATTTAATTAAAATAGCCCCATATCACGCTTTTTCACCCTATTTGCTAGACTGGCGCAGTCGATCTCAAATATAGCTTTAGATATATTCATTGAACTCGCCAATTTCAAGCTTTCCTCAAGCGCATAGAGTTCCGCCCATTCAACGGTCAAAGCTTCCACTTTAAAACCCCCACCCCCTCCGGTTAGAAAGCCATGTTCGCCCCTAGCAATCATCCCATAACCAATTCTATTAGGAGTAACAGTAGCGTTGAAATAGACTTTCACGAACCCGCATGGAGGCTTTTCCCATTTTCTACAAACAGGGATAACCGGAATCAAAGGGTCATTAACCAGGTTGTGGATTCGAAACTCATTACTAAGGGTTTTTGCTATCTCCCAGACAACCCTAGCTTCATCCTCCATGCCTCGAAAGATGTGATTATTGCAGTTGTTCCAACTATTTCATACTGTTGTGAAGAAATCGACAACAGCTTTTTTGTCCAACACGCGCATAACATCCTCGATCCAGTCGATGCAACATGCATAATCCTTCATAAGTAACCTGTTATCCAACCCTCCAATAGTAAGAATGGTCCTGGCATTCGGGCAATCTTTGAGTGCATGGATAAGTGTTTCAGCACTCGCACTGTATCTCGGACAGTCTTTCAAGAAGCCATGGCGAATAGAAGCAATTTTATCGTTCGTGGGGAGGATCTCATGACCCACATGCCATGTGAAGACATGGATTTTCAGGAGTGTGTTAAGCTTCCAAATAATTTTCCAATAGGCTCTGTGAGGGCCAAAACCCATTTGTCTGAGAAGGAGCCAAGAGTACGCTGTTTTAGATGTGTAGAAGCCAGAAGGGTTGTGAAACCAAACCACCCTATCATTCGACTCTTTACCATTAAGAGATAAATTGCAAATTTGGTCCCCTATAAACCTGTCATAAAGCTCCCTCACCCTCTCTTTATTCCAACTCCGCTGGTCAACGCTCCATAGGTCTCTAACCTTTCTTTCATGCAAAGTTAGAACATTAGGGTTCAACGCGTCACCGTTTAAGCTTTCAAAGCCCCAGTTATCTCTTCTGATTTCGATACTTTGTCTATTTCCAACTTGCCACCCGAAGCCATCTTTAAGAGCTTTGGCAGTAGCATTAATACTTGACCAAGTGTAGGATGGTTTTTCCACAGCTTTGGGATGAAACAAATCACCATTAGGGAATTACTTAGAGCTTATGACTTGATAGCACATCGTATCTCTATGGTTAAGGAGTCTCCACACTTGTCGCCCAAGAAGAGCTAGGTTGAAGAGGCGGATATCACGAAAGCCAAGACCGCCCATTCCTTTGGGGTGGTAGACTCTCTCTTAAGCAAGCATCGACCAACCCTTTCCTTTCTCTTTTCTAGTCCACCACATCCGACTCATCTTGGATTGCATATCCTCTACAACGCCCCTATGAGCAAGGAAAACCGAAAAAGCATAAGTTGGGAGTGATTGTAAAATTACTTTGATGAATATTTCTTTGCCTCTATATGAGAGAAGCCTCTTAGACCAGCTGTTGATCCGGTATCAGAAACGGTTAGTCATATCCTTAAAAGCTAAAGACTTCTTTTTACCAACAGGAAGAGGAAGACCAAGATAGTTGTCTAACTTTTCAACAACTCCCATCATAAGAAGATCACCATAAAGATGGCGATGAGCAATAGGGGTATTCGGACTAAAAACATCATCGATTTATCACGTTTATTTGTTGACCCAAAATTTTCTCAAATTCCTTAATAATATTTTAAAAAACCATTGACCACACTCATTTTGTTTCTCACAAAAAGAAGGGCATCATCGGTTAAGAACAAGTGATTAATACGAGGGCCATATTGGCTAGCCCTAATACCCCTAATAATATTATTACTTTGGGCATGTAAAAGCATTCTAGAGAGAGCCTCCATACAAAATAAAAAAAAAGGTAAGGGGAGAGGGGGTCCCCTTGTCGAAGACCGCTCTCAGGAAAAATAACATCCGAAAGACCCATGTTGCATTTAACGACATATCTTATCGACTGGACACAACGCATGATCTTATCAACGTAAGCATTCTCAAAACCAAGCTTTTTTCTCCTTTCTATTTTGAATGACTTATGATGTAATGAGACGGGTGTTTTTTTTACCCAACAATTCAAATATTATAAAAATTACAATCTAGTACATGTTTTTGATTAATTACTAAACTAGTATGCATTTCTCGAGACAACAGTTTAGGCCGAATCAATGTTGCATTTTTAGACACTCACCAACATCAATTTCAATTTCCAACATTTTACTTTATCGATTTAAGTAATAAATAGATAAATCATTGTGTAACGATTTTGATCAAAATGAAAGTGAGTGGTGGATGTGGCTAAATCAGTTTACATCATATTGATTTTATCTTTTTCCATTTTCAATTCAGTCACAATAGATCGATCGGTGTAAGAGAAGTGAGCACTGAGAAAATCAATTCTAGATAGATTTCTAGGGAATCGAATCTCTACCAAATTATTTTGACTAAATTTGATGAAATTGTAAAATTTTAAAAAAAATTAGGGAAATAAGCCAGCTTCTAAAATATTTAGAGAAATAGGTCGATTTTGAAGAGAAAAAGAGAAAACGCGTCCTACTGAATGAGATTTCTGTTGAGGGGGTTAAAAGAACGTCCTGTAAGACACACTTATTTACCAACTCAGCTGAAAATGGATCCTACTGGACGTGTTTTCCTACCATGTTAGATGAAAATGTGTCATATTGGACATACTTTCATTTTCTCTCTCCTCTACCTTTTTTTAAGGGTTTAGGGCTTTTCTTTTAAGATTAAGGTTGGAAATTTGGGGAGAAATACACGATTGTGTTTGTGTTTGAGGAAGACATTGTGATAGCTTAAGGTATATTTGAGTTAACGATGATGCAATAGTGCTCGGAGACCCACACATTTCATTTGTCATGTCGAGATGGAACCATTACCTTAGAAGACCATTACATTGCAACTCAGGCTCGGAGTTCACGTTGCTTATAGGATTATGTGTTAAAGTATAAGTGGGGGTCCTAATTGACGGTGGTTATGCACTCACAGGTTGGAGTATAACTAGGAAGCCCAGTTGATAATGGTTATGCGATCATGAGTTCAAGTTTTATGATGCATGAAGAGGAAGCTTTATAAACCCGATACATAAGTTTGAGAACATAATCATCAAGAAAAACAAAGGGGCTTTCTAGTATAATCAACTTATTATTTTTCGCCATCTCCACGAAAAATAGTATCCTAAACCTAATTTTCCAAAACCTATATAGAGTTGGATGCAAGAGAATTGTCAAGGGGGAGTGACTGTGGCGGTGGAGAGAAGGTAAAACTTGAGTCGAGCTAATAGCGGTTGTAGTTATTAAAGAGTTCTTTAATCACAACAACCACTTCCACTCGAAAAGGACCTTTAGCTTTCCTCCACCGAAACAGTCACTCCTCCCCATGAAAGTCCACGTGCCCCCAACTCCGTCATAGATTTGGAATAGGGAGGTTAAGGATATACTACTTTGGTAGAGATGGAGAAAAAGAATCAACTGATTATACTAGAAAGGCCATTAGTTTTCCATTATGATTATGGCCTCAAACTTATGTACAGGGTTTATAAAGCATCCTATTCTTGTAGCATAAAACTTAAAATCATGATCATATACCACAGCCAACTAGGCTTCAGATTTATACTCCAACACATGACCGCATAACCATCGTCAACTAGAACCCTTACTTATACTTCAACCCATGACCATATAACCACATAATCTAGAGCCCAAGTTGCAATGCGATGGGCTTATAAGGTGATGGTTTGTTCCCTACACCGCATATGAAATATGGGGGTCCCCGAGTGCCACCACATAATCGTGAACTCAAACACACCTTAAAACTATCACACTGTCTCAGTCAAACATAAATTAATCTTTTCATCCAAAAATTTCAACACTTAGCAAAANAAAAAAAAAAAAACAATTTAGGAGATAATTTTTGGTTTAGGGATGAAGGCTGAGAGAGATGATGGATTAGAAGGAGCAAAACCCCCTTTATATAGGCAATCAGGAGGGAAAGATAGCAAAAAACAAACAATGTACCAGTTGAAATTGAAAATTATCCTAAGGTTCATGAGGTTTTTGAAAACTATCCCGAGTTTTGAAAATTTTTCATGGGTTAGGGATTGGGTAGAAAATGGGAGGGGGAAAACTCACCCATGAAAAATTTCCAAAACTCGGGATAGTTTTTAGACACCCTGGGAATCCCAAGATAATTTTCAAACTTAAAAGCCCAAAATGTTTTAAAAATGCTTTTAGTATAACACATTTTTTTAAAAAACACTCAGACTTGTCATGTCCAATATTTTCCAACATATTGAAGTTATGTTTGATACCCGAATGTAGTATTTGCTATAAAACGAGCCAAAATTCTGTTGGAGAACTTCTATATTGAAATTTCGAGCATATTGTTTTTATAAGGAGATTTACGACACCATAAGATTATTTATGTTAAAGACTTGAATTTCAAAAATTTTCCTAGCACATTAAATTAGATCACATAAGTTTCTTTGTTGTTATTATTGGATAATTAGTACTCTTTTTTTTATTATATAATGTTTTCGTTTTAGACACACACAAAATCATATTCCATGCCAAATATAAATACTATCCTCATCACATATTCATACTCATAGATTTTCTTTAGCAATCATTCATATGGACACATACATATCATATTCTACTATACTTTTCATGGTTTCAGATTCATAGTGTGATCAATTTTCCTACTAATATGCTTCGGTATAAACAAGATACATGCATGATTTAGCATAAGTGTAATAGCCTATTTTTCATTTGTGTCAAAAATGGTGGTTTCTAGACCACGATTCTGATTTGTGAGTTAGAATTTTATTATTTATTAATTAGTTATAGGGTTATTAAAGTGTTATATTAAAATTTGGTTAGAAAATTTTAACATTTAGATAGTTAATTAAGTAAAAAGGACTAAATTGTAAAAGTTACAAAAGTAAGTCATTATTGAGTTATATGTGTTAAATCGATATAAACACAAGAATGGAGGGTTTTAATTAGTAATTAGACAATAATTGCTTATAGTGGATGGTTTAGGTAAGGTATGTTTTTTAATTTCATTTAGTATTAAAAGGTAAAATGGTAAATAAATTAATAAGTATAAATTAAATAAACAAAACTTGTTCATCTTCTTCAATTTTTGTTTGAGGCAATCAAAACCACCTTTGCTAAACTCCTTTAGTATTCGAGCAAGCTAAATTTGATGCAAGTTATGCTTTTTTCAATCCATTTTTAGTAATTTTTTATGTTTTTTAGATCGTTGTAACTTAAGCTAGTTAACTCAGGAATTAATTCGTAAAATTTTTAAATGTTTAGAATTTTTACCATAGATGAATTTTTTTGGCTCTTGAATTTTTGTGATAGATTATTAAGTTTGATAGTTAAATAAGACTATTTTGTAAAGTGATTTTAGTTAATTTTAAAGTTTAAGGACTAAGTTGTCAAAATTGTAAAACATGTCATTTTTGTGATACAGTAGTAAAAGTGGGTTGTATAGGGACCCTATAGAATTTTACACAAGAGTTATTGGTTGATTTATGATAATTGTGAGAATTTTGGTTCTAGGGACTAAATTGAATAAAATGTGAAAGTTTAGGGTAAATGTGTAAAATGTTATAAAAGGGTTAATTGCATGAATTTAGGTGTTTTAAGATGTTTAAATTATTTAATTTAATTTAATTACTATATTTAGATTAAGAAACAAACTAGTTTGTTGATAAGCAAGGGAAGGAAAAAGTTGTCGAGTAATCGTCGTCGCATGTCGTTAGTTGTCATATTTTGGTAAGTTTGTATTACATTTTTTATATTATTTATGTTAAATTTCTTACATGTTTGATAATATGAAATTTAATGTTGTGATGATTAATGATTTGGTAAGATAAAGTTAAGTATGAAATGTCTCGAGAAAAACAGAATAAACCCGTGTGAACTTAGTGAATAATTAAGATACAAATGGCATGTTATTAGGGTGTTTGAGGATTTTTTCAGTGTATATTTAGCATGCTTCGAGCCGGTGTTTTGTTTAGCAGGTATTATGGACTGGTGATAGGCACATTTTCGATGGCTTGAGGCCTTGCATGTGTTACGAGTTCTCTAAAGCTTGTGTGAGCAACATTTTGTATCAGTTAATGTCCTTATGTTAGCTCGTATAAGCATTACCCTCATGTGTATCCAAACTTGATTTGCTATTGTTCTCCAGGTAAAACTGTTCTCTATTAAAAGGAAAAATGGAATGAGATGTTGATGACTTATATATTGATTCATGATTTTCTGACGTTCTGTTTTGATGATATGCATCATCCAAGTTTAACTATTTTGGGTAGTTGGATTGATGGAATATGATAAAGGAATTATTAGTTGCATTTTATGTACTATTTATATTTAAATTGAAAGGTATGATATGTTTGATTTTATGAACTTACTAAGTTTATTTGAAAGCTTACTTTTTTTGGTTTATTTCTTTGTAGATTGTTGAACTTTTGCGTTGATTGGAATGTCGTTGGAGATCATACTATCTGGCAATTCATTCGGCAGTTATTCCTTAATTTTGGCTCGGTTATAAGTGGCATGTAAATGGGTTTTGGTTATGTAAATTATAAGTATTTTGGTTGCATGTTGTGCACTTAAAATTATGGTGTAAATTCTAGTTGGTAAATGGGTTGGTTATGATTGTGATGGTGGATGCAAATGTTGATGTCTAGATGCATTCAAATGACTATTTTCGTATGTTTAAGTTAATGTGCAAAATTTTAGATGTTTGAATATTGATAAATGGTGACATTGTTTATTTTAGGTTATGCATTTGGAATAAGGTATTTGAACCCTTAAAGGTTTGGTTCGTGAATGAACTTTGATATTTGCTATTTAAAGTTTATAGGATACTTGAATGAAACAAATTTGTGTACATGTTGTGATTGAATGGTTGTTGTATATATATTTGAATTGTGGTGCCAATAAGGGCATATTGCTTAGGCACTTAGGTTGATTTTGAATTGGTATGTTTTGACTCTTTTAGGCACATTTTGGATAGGTTTTGTTTTTGGTTATTGCATTTCTTGGAGCCCAAGCATTTGAATGTGAGTTAGCTTGATTGTGAAGGAAATTTTGGGCACACACAGCCTGTGATATAGGCTGCCACATGGTCGTGTGGCACAAGCTACCTCGCGGTTGTGTGACATGATGGTGTGATTCTTTAATTTTGGTGCAGGTTTTTCCCACACGATCACATGTTGTTACACGGGCATGTGACCCTATTTTGAATGGTACATGGTTTTGTGACATGACCGTGTGACCCTATTTCGTATGGCACACAGTTTGGCGACATGACTGTGTGATCCTATTTCAAGTTGCACATGGTTTGGTGGCACAAGCGTGTGACCCTATTTTCGAATTGTACATACTCTGCCCACATAGCCATGTCCTTGAGCCACACGGCTATGTAACCCCTATTATTATTTTTTTCTACATATTCTATTTTGTGTTGGATTAGTCCCTAATTGTTTCCAAATTGATTTTTAGGTTCCATACACTTGATTTAAAGCTCGTTTTTGTATGAATTCCATGAATGATGATTGGTTATGAATAAATAGTATTTAAATTAATATTTGATTAGTTTTTATGATGTAATGAGAGTCGATATGTGTTGTACGAAGTCGGGTTAGGGGTGTTACAATAAGAACTCACCTGACACTCACCAACTGTAGTTTAAAGACTCCAATTCCATATATCCATCTCAAACCAGTAGAAACCACTACTAGATAGAATGTAGGAACATCGTCAAATACTCACCCAAAAACAGTTCTTTACATATCAAACACTGACAACCCCCATGTAGAGTCTCATACTTTTATTTTACTAGAAATTCTTTACAGACTACTCTTCCTGAGTTCAACATGCAAAATCATATTACATACTGAGATGTGTAGTAATTACTAATGAGATCCAGAATTACAACTTCCAACTTAAAGAAGAAATAAATGCTTTTGGTTTTAGAAATAATCAGATAGTATTATCACAAAAGAAGGAAGAAGAACAACCCTCTATCATTAAACCCACATGTAACATCCCTAACCTGTCTCCATTGTCGGATTAAGGTTACAGGATGTTACGACGATTAACAAGTCCAATAATAAATCAAAATAATTTAGATTTCAATTTAATGATCATAAATTAGTAGTCAGTCATTATTAAAACCATATAGGCAAAACAGAACTTAAATCGGGCCTACGGGCCTAAAAATCAATTTAAAAATAAGTAATGACTAATTTGAAACAAAACATAAAAATATGGAAAATACTATAAATAGGGGTCACATAGCTTTGCCACAAGGTCGTGTGACATGGCTAAGGCTGTGTGGTGCTACTCTACATGCCTGTGTGCTCAAATCATGTACAATTCAAAAATAGGGTCACACGGCTGTGTTTCCAAGTCATGTAACATTTGTAAATCGTGTGAAAAATCCTGCACTTAAAATCAAACAGAAAACACAGCCGTGTGAGATGACCGTGTGTGACACACGGCCGTGTGACAGCCCATGTCTTAAGTCGTGTGCACCAAAAATTACTTCAAAATCAAGTTATTTTAACTACCATTTCTAAAGTTCCATGCCATACCATTTTCAATCATTTTTACCTAATGAAGTCACACCAAAACATGTCAACACCATATCATTCAACCTAAGTGCCTAACCAATGTACCCTCATTGGTAAAACAATTTAAACATCAAACAAAATTCACATCCAATAGTCATAAGTTACTCTCTTAAAAACAAATCAAACATATCAATGCATCCATTTCATTCACATCCATTTTACCATAACTTAAACTACTTTCATAAGCCATGAATCATATGTCCAAAAGCACTTAAATAGACATACATGAGCCAAAGATACCAAATAGATATGCTCAACCACAAGCCTTATTTAAACCAATGTTATAAGCAACATCATCATAAAAAGAATATCTTAAAATTTCCTAGTACATACCACTCATAACCTAAACCAAATAACAAAAATTTTATCGAGTCGTTGAGTGGTTAGTGTGAGCTCTGACTTGAACTTCCAACCAACATAAACTTTCGATGATCTCTAAGAAACCAAATACAATGGATGTAAGAAAATATTTACCTAGTAAGTTTGTATTAAACTTAAACTTTAACTTACCGTAAGGGTTTTAACTTAGACATTTTTGCAATGAAATTCATAAGCAAGATAAACTAAATGAAATAGCGTCGAATACGCAGGAACAACGTTCACACAAAGTGTGTTTGTAATTGTAATTGTAATTGTAATTGTAAATATAAATGCTGACACGATCTATGAAATGGGTCTACACGAGTTGTGGGTCGGGATGTTAAGCTACACGATGCTGCTCACACAAGCTATGGAGAATCCACAACAAATACATGACCTCAGCCATCGGTAGGACATCTAAAACCAGCACTCGAACTGTAATAACCCTAATGACATGTTAGTTGTATCCTAAGCATTCACGAGGTTCATATGGGTCATGTTTCATATCTATATCATTTATTCATATACACATTATTTTATAACAAGAATTCATCCACGTAGTTTCCCATTTTCAAGCATAACCTTTAATTTAATTAGCATTACAACTTAGTCCATTCCATCATTTACCATTTAACCAGTAAATGAACTCAATCACAACATATATAGATATATATTATATCACACAAAACAAAAACTAATTAATTTAACTAAGTTACGAACTTATCAAAATACAATAGGTACCGACACCTCAACGATGACTACTCGATGACCTTTTCTTTCACGCAATTACAAACAGAATTATTCGTTTCGTGATCTAAATATAATAATTTTATTCAATTAATAAATTCAAATATCATAAAATACTGAAATTCATATATTTGACCCTTAATCTTTATTTTATTCTTTTACCCTAAACTTTTACCTTTTATTCAATTTAGTCCCTAAACCCGAAACTTTCAAATCTATCCCAATTAAACCAACTTTATGCTAGCCAAATTTTTTTGTATGCAATTAAAAACTTAAAACTAACCAAAATGACTATATAAAATAGTCCTATTTAACTCAAAACATTTAAAAGCTTAATAACCTATCATCAAACTTCAAAAATATCACAAATTCATCAGTGGCATAAATCAAAATATTTAAAAGTTTCGTAAATTAGTCCCCGGCTTAGCTAGATTAAGCTACAATGATCTTACGAACATAAAAATTACTAAAAATGGATAGTTTAGGGGCTTACATGCAAGAGACATAAGTTGGTTGAATGTTTGTTCTTCTTCTTCCTTTAGAATTCGACTTGAAGATGAAAGAAATGTTGAATGTCTTTTCTTTTCTTTTTCCTATACAAATTAAAACATGTTTTTATTATAATATTATTAAATAATATTAAAACTTCATATATATCAAGTATTATGGCCAACAATCGTACCACTATTTTAATTATGGCTAGATTGTCATTTAAGTCCATTAGTTTATGTTTTTTGCACTCAATTAACACTTATTAGCCTATAACGATTAACTTTTGTAGTTTTTACGATTTAATCTTTTTTCTTGAATGAACTAGTCAAACATCAAAATTAACAAATCAATTTTTAATACACCTATACAGTAACTCAATAAATATTTAATAAAAATATTTAAGGGCTCAGTTTATAGAAACGAGGTCCCGATACCTCGTTTCTCGAAACCACTTGACTTAAGGGA
>CM025254.1:30106175-30117405 GCA_013677275.1 Gossypium schwendimanii | reverse complement strand
TGATAAGGTGGAACCAATGGAACCAGAAGCTGAACCTGATATTGAGACTTCAATGTTCAGAGCTCAACCGCCTCGCTCAGGTCTTTGAGATGAGCTATCAAAGTTGAGGGACATAATGCAACATATGTAGTGGCAGCAACAAGCTTACTAGAAATACTCAAAAATAAGGGATGACTCGATAAGAAGAGCTCTTACAAAAATTTACAATGACCTATTTATTTTTGTGCCTGAGTTTCCAGATTACATATTTGAACCATGGAGCCCATTATCGAAAAAGGAGCGAAATGATTCATGCAAAGAAAATAATGAGTTCGTACGAACAAACCCTATGGCTCAACGGCCTCCTCTCCCACCTGTTCCCCAATCGGTTCCTATGGTTTCTCAGGGTTTGAAACCAGTGCGACTGAGCAAGCCTCCAGTTGATAAAATTTGTAAATTTGGGGCTGAAGAGTTTAGAGGTACATCTGAAGATGATCTGGAGAGAGTCGAGTTCTGGTTGGAAAATACGATCAGAGTTTTCAATGAATTATCATGTACACTGAAAAAACGCGTGAAATGTGGTGTATCATTATTAAAAGATTCAACTTATCAGTGGTGGAATAACTTAGTTTTGGTTGTGTTGAGAGAACGAGTATACTGGGAATTCTTTTAGACTGAGTTCCAAAAGAAATATGTGAGCCAAAGATATCTTGATAAGAAATGTAAAGAGTTTCTTGAGCTAAAACAGGGCTGAATGACAGTATCTGAATATGAAAGAGAGTTTGTTCAACTTAGTAAATATGCTCGAGAATATATACCGACAAAGGTTGCTATGTGCACACTATTTGAAGATGGGTTAAAAGAAGACATCAAGTTGTTAGTCAGGATCCTTGAATTAAAAAAATTTGTAGTTCTAGTTGACAAAACTCACAAAGTTGAATAACTAACTAAAGCAAAAAAAAAAATCTTATTATGAGGCTTATGATTTAGGAAAGAGATCAACAGGAAAGTCATACCAATCGCCGTCAAATAAGTCAAAAGAATATCATGGTCGTTTGTCAGCTTCGGTGGGTTATTCGGGTAAAGATAGAGGAAAGCAACATGCAAGCTCAAAACCTCAGGATATGTCTGTAACAAGTGTAGGAAGTGTTAGAAAGAACAAGCCTGAATGTCAAAAATGTAATCAGTGACACTTCGGTGAGTGCAAACTGAAAGACGGTGCATGTTTTAAATGTGGTTCATATAAACATTATCTCAAAGAATGCCCAGAAAGGTTCGACAAAGAAAAGGCTCAGACTACTCGACCGAGCAATACAACTGCGAGAGGGAGACCACCTCGAAACAGTAGAAATGTGTGTAATAGCTGTAATTGGACGAAGGAATTTACTATGAGATCTGAGGCATGAGCACCAGCTAGAGCTTATGCTATCTGTGCTCGAGAGGAAGCTTATGCAGCAGATGTTATCACTAGTACATTTTCTATCTTTGATACTTATGTGAATGCTTTGATTGACCTGGGGTCAACATATTCATATGTATGCACAACTTTAGTGTCATATAAGAAATTGCCTTTTGATTCTATTGAGTTTGTGGTTAAAGTAATGAATCCCTTAGGTCAGTTTGTGTTAGTTGATAGAGTCTGTAAAAACTGTCCTTTGATGATTCAAGGTTGCAACTTTCCGGCTGATTTGATGTTACTACCCTTTGATGAGTTTGACATGATTTTTGGTACAGACAGGTTAACTATGCATGATGCTATTGTGGATTGTAGACGAAAGCATATTGTGTTGAAATATTAGAACGGTGAAACATTTTGAATTGAGTCAGATAGATTAGATAGTACACCTAATGTTATTTTAGCTATGTAGGCACATAAATATGTTAGAAAAGGCTGTAAAGCATATCTCATTTATATATTTGATTCTAGACTTTCCAAATTAATGCTAGAATCGATTCCAGTGGTATGTGAGTATACAAATGTGTTTCCAGAAGAGTTACCAAGATTACCATCGATTGGAGAGGTTGAGTTTGCTATTGAGCTAGTGTTGGGAAAATCTCCGATATCGATATCTCCTTATAGAATGACACCGACAAAGTTGAAAGAGTTGAAAGCACAGTTACAAGAGTTGACAGATAGGGCTTTTGCTCAACCTAGCTTTTCTCCTTGGGGTGCTCTTGTGTTATTTGTTAAGAAAAGGGATGGATCCATGCCATTATGTATTGATTATCGACAACTCAACAAAGTCACGATCAAGAACTAGTATCCATTGCAATATATGGATGATCTATTTGATTAGTTGAAAGGTCCGATAGTATTCTCAAAGATTGATCTTCATTCTAGTTATTATCAGTTACGAGTTAAAGACTCAGATGTGCCGAAAATCGAGTTCAAAACAAGGTACGAACATTATGAGTTTCTTGTGATGCCATTTGGTTTGATTAATGCACCTGCTGTATATATGAACTTGATGAACAGAATATTCAGATCGTATTTAAACAAATTTTTTGTTGTGTTTATTGATGATATTCTGATTTATTCATGAGATGAGATAGAGCATGCCTAGCATTTGAGAATTTTTTTGCAAACTTTACTAAAAAAAAACTGTTTGCTAAGTTTAACAAATGTGAGTTCTGGTTTTCGGGACATGTTGTATTGGTCGATGGTATTAGAGTTGATTCAAGTAGAATTTCAACTGTGGTATACTGTAATCCTTCGAGAAATGTATCTGAGGTTAGAAGTTTTTTAGGTTTAGTCGAATATTATAAAAGATCCATCAAGGGATTCTTGATGATTGCTACACCATTGAAGGATTGTTGTAAAATTATGTTAAATTCGAGTGGCCCGAGAAATGTCAGCAAACCTTTAATTAGTTGAAAGCATTGTTAACTGAGGCACCTGTGTTAGTTCAGCCAGAGTCTAGTAAAGCTTTTGTAATTTATAATGATGCTTTGTTAAATGGTTTAGGCTGTGTTCTAATGCAAGAGGGCAAAATAATATTGTTTTCTTCTAGAAAGTTGAAACCACATGAAAAGAATTATCTGACTCATGATTTAGGGCTTGCAGCAATTGTATTTGCCTTGAAGATTTGGCGACACCATTTGTATGGAGAAAAATATCATACCTTCACAGATCATAAAAGCCTGAAGTATTTGATATCCCAGAAAGATTTGAATTTGAGACAACACAGATGGCTTGAGTTATTAAAAGATTACGACTTGATCATTGATTATCATCTGGGAAAGGCTAATGTTGTTGCTGATGCATTAAGTAGAAAATCATTATTTGTTGTGTGAACTTTGAACACACGGTTAACATTGATTAATGATAGTTTAATTTTAGCTAAATTGAAAGCTAGAGCGATGTTTTTGCATCAGATTTGTAAAGCTTAGAAATGTGATGATGTTTTGATAGCTAAACGAAAGCAGATTGAGACGACACCTGATTTAGATTTTCATGTGGGTTTCGATGATAGTTTGTATTTCGAAGGCAAAATTTATGTTCTGTGAAATTTTGATCTTGTTCAGAGAAATGTACGGCGATTTGAAACAGATGTACTGGTGGCCATGTATGAAACGAGAGATTTTTGAGTTCATATCAAGATGTTTTATTTGTCAGAAAGTTAAATCCAAGCATCAGGTACCTCCTCGTTTTCTAAAACCATTGATGATTCTAGAGTGGAAATGGGAACATGTCACGATGGATTTCTTATCAAGATTACCTCTACCCTGAGAAAGAAAGATGTTGTGTGGGTCATTGTTGATCGTTTGTATTTCATTCCAGTGCATACAAAATTTCCAATCGAGAGATTAATAGAGTTGTATATGGCTGAAATCTTTAGATTGTACGGTGTGTCAGTTTTTATTATTTCTGATAGAGATCCGCGGTTTACGTCTTGATTCAGGAACAAATTACATGAAGTTCTAAGTACCCGACTGCATTTTAGTATTGCATTTCATCCTCAGACCAACGATCAATCTGAGCGAGTGATTCAGATACTCGAGAATATGCTTTGGTATTGTGTTTTGGACTTCGAAGGTAACAGGGAAAGATTTCTACTGTTGGTTGAATTTGCATATAACAACAGTTATCAATTGAGCATTAAAATGGCACTGCATGAAGCTTTGTATGGTTGGAAGTGTCAAATACCATTATACTGCACTGAGCTCTTAAATTCCAAGTCAGTGACAAAGTGTTTTTGAAAGTATCGCCTTAGAAGAAAGTTCTTCGATTTGGTCATAAAGGAAAGCTTAGTCCGCGATTTATCGGGCCATATGAGATCATTGAGAGAATTGGGCTAGTAGCTTACAGATTAGCCTTGTTGTCAGAGATAGAAAAGATTCAGAATGTATTTCATGTATCTATGTTACGACGGTATTGATTAGATCCTTCACACATGATTTCACCTGTTGATGTTGAGATTCAAACAGATTTGACGTACGTGAAGAACCGATCAGAATTTTATCTCGAGAGGTTAAAGAATTGAGAAACAAAAGTATAGCTTTAGTAAAAGTTCTCCGAAAATTTCATGAAATTGAAGAAGCTACCTGGGAATCAGAAGAAGTTATGAAAGTATAATACTCAAACCTCTTTTCTAGTAAGATTTTTGGGTCTGAAAATTCCTTTAGGGGGAGACTTGTAACAACCTATTTTCAGTGAAATTGAAACAATGGTTTTAGGACCACAAATCAAACTAGTAATTATTAAATTATTATTATTTTAAGGTCTATTGAATGTTGGGAAGGTTGTCTAAAAATTTTGTTAAGAAATTTTGACATTTGCATGTTTAATTAAGTGAAAAGAACTAAATAAAAAAAGGTGAAAAAGTAGAATTCTATAAGTTTAAGGTATCGATTAGCTATGGGATTTTAAATTAAGGGATTTATATGGTAATTAGACCATTATTATTATTAGTGGACACAAATAGACATGAAATTGATGTTTTATTTAGTATAAATTAAAGGTTAGTAAAGTAATTTAATAAATAAGTAAAGTAAAATATAGTGAAATAATGTATCATCTTCTTTAACTTTTATTTCCATCGAAAATGGATGAAGAAGAAAGCGATAGCTGGGGCTAGACATTCGGCCAAGTTTTTCTAGTGCATGTAAGTGTTATTTTGTCCCGTTTTTAATGATTTCTATGTTTTTGAAGTCGTTGTAGCTAATCTAGCTAGCCTAGGGGTCATATTGCAAAATTGTTAAATAGTTATGGTTTTTCCATGAATTTCCTTACGTGATTTTTTATGTTTCATGGAAGATTATAAGTTATTATTGTTAAATAAACAAGTTCTGTAAAGAGATTTTTTATGAAATTGTCATTTAGGGACTTATTTGTAAAAATGAAAAAATTTTAATTTAAATTCATGAAATAGTTTTGCATGAGTTGGTAGATATCCCTAGTGAATTCGGCTAGCATGAAATAAGGATGAAATTGCGTATATTTCAATTTAGGGCTTAAGGACTAAATTGTAAAAAAGTTAAAATGTTAGGGGCAAAATTATAATTTTGCAAAAAATGAAATATGGACTGAGTTGAATAATATAATTATTAAATGAATTGAATTTGCTTATTTAGATCAAGATAGATTTCGTACGGGCTTAGATCGCAGAAACAATGAAAGGCTTAGATTGATCGACAACGTTTTTGTGCTTTGTTTGTCGAGGTAGGTTTGTAGGATTAAATAACAATTTAATGTTATATTGATCTATGTGTTCATGTATTACTTGCCATGTAACTAAATGATGTAAATCCAATGATGTCATGATGATTATCGAGCCCCATTTCAACCTTAGGAATTTTTAGGATACAAATGACATGTCATTAAGGTTTTCATGTTTCGGACGCTGGTCTTGAATGTCCTACCGATGACTGAGGTCCTGCATTTGTTGTGAATACTCCATAACTCATGTGAGCAACATCGTGTAGCTTGCATTCTAACCCACAGCTCGTGTGAGCAGACCCACTTTACAGCTCATGTACGCAACGATGTAAAGGAAAAGGACAGGTTACAGTTATGTTTAGCACAATTCATCCGAGCTTCCCCGCATGAAAAGGAACTATGTCTAGCCCCAGCGGGCATGAAAAGGAAAGGAAAGGCAAGTGTTCAAACGAACTATGTCATGAATCTATGAAAAGGATTGAAATGGACATGTTCAATGAAAGTATATCTATGTTCATGAAAAGGATAAATGCAAAAGTATTATGTTCATGTACACATAGTTTACCTTATGATAATTGAAGTGAATTATGTGTTAATGTACTAACATGTGTTGTTGATGGTGCTTAGGCTTGTGCCAAGCTTATGGTTGGATTATATCATGCTTAATTTTAATGTTATGCATTGAAATGGTAAGTTATGTTCATGTTTTACGAACTTAATAAACATTATACGCTTATGTAGTTTTCTTTCCTATGTTTTATAGATAATTGGAAGCTCGATCGGTTTGGAAGCTCGTCGAAGATCTATAACACTATCTAACAATTATATGGTAGTTTTTTTATGTTTATGCCAATGTTATAATGGCATGTATAGGTGGACTTGTGTTTGAATGTTAATTTATAAGTTTGGCCTGTATATGGCGTTTTGGATTGATGTACTTTTGGTACCTTGTTGGTATGTGGTAATATGGCTTAGTTTTGATGGATGTTTTAATGATCAATATGCTATGTGAATTGCAAAATGGTCAAGATAGGTTATGTTTTTGAAAGGTATTGGACTTGATGTGAATAATTGAAATGTGGCATGTATACATGTTTAGGTAAAATATGAATGAATGCATTGAGGTGCCTTGTACGACATATTGGTTGAATGGAATTAGCCTTTTGAATTGGTCATTTCATGTATGTTTCGATATGTTTTTGATTCCTTGGTCATGGGTGCCAATTGCTTGTAGGTACATGCTTGAATTGGTGATGGAAATGGCTTGATTTTGGCCAATTTCATGTTCACACAACCTGAGACACCGGTGTGTGACTCAACTATGTGTCACGGTCGTGTGTCCCCTGTAGGTTTTATGGTTTGCAAGTCAGGCTATTACACGGCCTAGCACAGGCTTGGCACACGAGTGTGTGAGGCCATTTCGTGAGTCACACAGCCGTGTGACTCTTGCAGTTCAATTTTTCCAACTTTTTCTTAAATGTTTCTAATGTTTTCAATTTAGTCCCAAATTGTTTCTAAAGTGTATTTAAGGTGTCGAAGGCCTGGTTAAGGGACTATATGCATATAGATGAATGGATTATGCTATGTTTATTTTAATTTTGAAATTTATGTTTGTATGTTACATTTTAATGGTAATGTTTCTTAATCCTGTTTCGGTAATAGATACAGGTTAGGGGTGTTACAGACCTACCAGACATCTAGGTACAAACTTTGAAATTTCACGTTTCATTCCTGGCCATCAGTAACTCTATCTCAAGCCATTACAGATTTTGCCACTACCTGATTGAATGAAATAGACACTTCTATAAGCCTTTTGTAAGATGTCTCTCATAATCTTAGAATTTCTTAGCACACATATTCAATTTTGAAATTAAAGATTATTTTCACAATCCATATTAGAATTAGTGATATGATCATTCTGAGTCTAGTCTAGTTTAGCTAACAAATTCGAATATTTTCTTTACATTTCTCAAATTTCTTTGAAGAGTTATCATTTTAATTCTCAATTCTGATATAATCGAACAAGCAGAAATTAAGATGATCTGAGTGAAGCATTGCTATAAATAATGAATTCCTTCTTGGACTTAAATTGAATCAGTACTGGAGCTTCTGTCAATAAAGTTTCAACTAGTCAAAACTCTGTTGGCACTTAACTTATAAAACGAATTCAACGTGTCCCTATAATAGCTTTATCATCGATAATATAATTATCAAGAAATTCTTAATAAATCATCTGTTGCATACATTTTCAAATACTGAGCATGCTCTAAATCAGTTTCATAATATCAGTACATTATCATAAAAAATAAACAACCAGTATGAACCTGTCGAGATGTAATTGAAAAGTCAATTTCATCATACCCATTACTGTTGCTGGAGAATTAATCAATCCAAAAGGTATAACTAGAAACACATAATATAGTTAACTGATTCTGAATGTTATTTTTGGCACATCAACATCTTTAACTCACAACTGATAACAACCATATTTGAGATCAATCTTCAAAAACACTATAGCACATTTCAATTGATTGGATAAATCTTCAATACAAGGAAAAGAATATTTATTCTTTATCACGACTTTATTCAACAGTCGATTATCTATACGCAATCCCATCAACCCATTTTCTTTTTCACAAACGTAATAGGTGTGCCTCAAGGTATTTTGGTTGGATAAGAATGACTCCAAATACTGCAATCAGAATTTTACTGGCCAACTATGAACAGAGATCCGTATGAGTTTGTACAGGGATGCGATAGATGCCACAAAACTTGAAGTATATCAAGAATAGATGAAATGCCACAAACATGGAGACTTGACGTAGAGGTATTTGATATTTAGGGAATCAACTTCATGGGACCCATCTCCAAGTTCTTTTGGGAATCAATACATCTTGCTAGCTATCGATTATATTTCTAAATGGATTGAAATAGTGGCATTACCTACAAATGACACAAAAATAGTACTTAAATTCCTATGAAAAAACATATTCGCTACATTTGGTGAGTGATGAAGGATCTCATTTTTGCAGCAAACAATTTGAAGTCGCTCTAGCAAAGTACACTGCGAGACACCAGATGACAACAACATACCAACCACAAGCTAATGGCCAAGCAGAGGTGCCTAATCGAGAGATTAAGCGAATTTCAGGAAAAAGTTATATCCAAGTAGGAAAGATAGGGCAGTAATACTAGATGATGCACATGGGCCTACAGAACAGTATACAAAAATCCGTTAGAGATGTCCCCTTGTAAATTATTTTAGAGAAAAAAATTCATCTGTCTATTGAATTAGAGAAAAAAGCATACTAGGCAATTAAAGAATTGAACTTAGACCTAAAATTAGCTAAGAAAGAAAGACTATTTCAACTACAAGAGTTCAAAGAATTTCATTTTATGGCTTATGAAAACATTAAATTTTATAAAGAAAAGAGAAGACTTCGACATGATGCTAAAATACGAATTATTTTTCGAGAAATGAGAATTTTTGCCTTGAAAAAAAGTCCACTTGTTTAACTCGAGGCTAAAATTATTTCCCAGCAAGTTGAAATCAAGATGGACTAACCCACACATTATAAATCAAGTGAAACCTCATGGGGAAATCAAACTTATTAGGAATGGAGGACAACCTTTTCTCATAAATGGACAGATAGTAAAACATTATTTTGGGTGAACAAAGAAAAAAGTAATCGACACCCATGCCTTACAATGCAAAACTTTATAGAGTCAATGTGGAAGTGAAGAAATCATGTGAAAGAATGGGAAACATATGAAGAAAGTAAATCAACCAAAGATCTTAAGGCAGAAAAAAAACATGGTAGAAACTGTCTTCCATGTTGCGACAACAGCCTTGCATGCCGCAACATTTAACAAAATTCAGCACAAGTAAATTGTCCTCAATGTCACGACACCCCTGCATAACTTGCAGTCCTAATTTACTAACTTTTGATGTGCCTGTAGTAGAATTTTAGTAGATTTAGAATTCTTTAACCTCATTACTGATCATGAATAATACACCAAACACAATTTTAACTCTTATTCTTATTATCATGTTCCTTTAAGGATTAATAGGGCATACAAATCTCTTCTTCCTCTCCCAACATTTCGAAAATAGCAAGATTTCTTTATCGTTGCTTGAGAAATTCAATAATCCCAAGAATGAAATATTGCAACATTTTTATATTTGAGCAATTACAAATTCTTGTATAACATCTTGAATACATCTATTAAATTCCAAGAAAACAACATAAACAAATATTTACAATAGTTGCAGCCCTGTACATTCATCCAAGAATAAGAGTTTGACCCAATAAGGAGAAATTGTAAATGAGTATGGGTAATTGAAACAGAAAAGGAATGGACTAACTTCTGCTAGCCACCTGAAGCGCTAACAATAATACCTGTTGTGCAGGAATTTTTTCTCGCTTTAAGAGAGAGAGAAGCACAAGACTGTACTATAAGCTGCATGCAAATGTGAAAGTTAGAGGAGTTAACATTTTGGTAACTGAAAGAAGTATTTGTCACATTTATGATGCTCCTTATTATTATCGTTATTACTTGTACAAGATAGATATCAAATAATTCAAAAATGCAGTGTAACACCTCAAACCCGGCCCAGACGTTATGGCCAGATCTAGCAATGTCACATGATAGGGTATTTGAAAACTGTGCCAAGCATTAAAACCATTTCGATTGAATTCCTTATCTTAATATCTTATTAGTTTCAAAATTGTGTTGCTCATTTGATCAATAGTTTCAAATTGTTATTCGTTTGTGAAAGCTTTTAAAACAGATTAAACAATCTTGTGTTTAGGAAAAAACATTTGTTTCTTTTGAAAACTGAGGTTTCCTACTACTAGCAGTTGTAATCCATAAGGTAAARATAATTAAAACCCAAAACCAAAGTCCGAAAGTCCAATTACAACCCAAAAACTTAGCCAGTAAAAATAGAATAGAAATAAAACCAATTATCGTAACTATGGGTTAAAAACCATGAAAGTCCAAAATCGTGGTGACCGCTGAGTTCTCTGTCGCACCGATCTGCCTAGATTTGGGGATTACCTGTCCCTATTTAAACAAAATGGATGGGTTTACGAAAACTCAGTGTGTAATCCCACAGAAGACAAACAATAGCAAATCACAGTGCACAGTTAAAGTAGTCCTGGGCCTAAGCCATTTTTCAATATTAGTAACAGTTTGGGCCTTAGCCCATCTTAGTACAATATCAAATATATAGTAGGACCTTAGCCCATCACAGTATCAGTAGCAGTCTTCAGTAACAAAGTCTTACCCAACTAGCCTTTACACACCATCTTCATCCAACCCTACACTCCATGTGGGGATCTAATCAACCCACCCATCCTTACACTCCAAGTGGTACCTAATGTGGCATAAAACAGTAATTTGCAGCTGAGCTACTAGTATGTTAGGCTTAAGATCCTTTCAGTACACCTCCTCCAAATCTAATTAACCCAACCCCATGCAATGCAACATACAAGTCATGTTATGCAATCTCAGGACATGAGTACATATAACCAGTTCAGTATACAAGCATACTATCATCATGCTCAACACATATATAAATCAAATAGT
>CM025254.1:30072829-30088202 GCA_013677275.1 Gossypium schwendimanii | reverse complement strand
TATCATATATTTTATATTATAAAAATATAAATATGTATATTTGATAAAATTGACAATTATAATGTTAAGATAATTTAGTACTAAATTTTAATTTCTTAAAATTATTTTTAATATGGAAATATAATTTAATATATTTTAATTATCTATTTTGCATTATATTCTAGTTTAAAACAATGTTGCTTTCATAGATATTGTGTTTGTATATATACACATCGGAAGAACATCTATGTGTATATGAACAACTCAACAAGTGTTGATTATAATTTTGGTACATAAAACCACTGTAAATATCAAATTAAGTTGAGAATTGTTGGTCTTCCGTTGATCTACATTTTCTCTATACGATCATTGATCTACATTTAAAGGCTACGGCTCATGTTAAATTTCGTGAATTAGCCAGCTTGCTTCATTTTTTGGTTATGCTACAAAAATGGGAACTAAGAAACTCTTTTGATTGTCACTCCCATATTAAAAACAAAGGCTTTTAATGGGATGACTGAAGTTAATTAAATTTGGACACGTTTTTTCTTTTCGTGAATATAAAATATCAAGAAAGATTCCAGCTTGTCACTTTTTCTTTGCTTTATTTTAGTCATGAGCCCTTACGACCTTTGCTTTTAAAAGATATCATGAATTGTTAAAAGAAAATCAAAGTCAAAGTTGTTAGATAACCAATCGACCTAAAAACAATCGTTTACAATAAGCTTTTCGAATAGCCTACTCTATACCCTTTTGTTACATTGGGTAAGACAGCATAAAAAATTAATATAAAAAATAGTTCACTTGCATCAAACGATGATTAAAGTTTTTGTTAAAAACCCATTTAGTATTGATTTAAATTGTATTATCCCTATCTCCCAATTTTAATATTGTATCAAAAAATAAATAAATATACAAAAATTTCAAATATTTTATAAATATATAATTTTAAACCTTATTTCAACATGAAAAATAATAAAACCATTGTAATATATAAACTAGTTTCTCGGCCCACACTTCACATTGGATTCATTATTTGTTTTTGTTAAATTATAGAGTAAAAATTTGAAGGTTAAGATATGTTTCAAGTCTCTATACATTTCATACATTTGAAATTTAGTCCCCTACTTTTATTTTCGAAAAATTTAGTCTCTCTACTTTTTTATTTAAAAATACATGTCCAATTGTTACCACTATTAAAATTCTTTTATTAAATTCACTAATGTGACATTTTGTAATGTTAAACAATAATTCATTTGGTAGTCATGTAACAATTAAAAATAATATTAAAATAATAATGTTGATTTTTTTTCTTAAAAACACTCATTCAAACTTGTCATGATAAAATAAGTTATTTGTTAGAATAATGTTCATAAGAAAAATTGACGTCAACATTTTGATTGAAGTAGCTAACAGCATTAACTATGTACTCTAACCAATGACATTATAAAAGTAGAGGGACTAATTTTTATCAAAAATTATAAATCTCAAGTTTTATCATAGTATAAGGACAAAAATTAAAATATGACCGTTATCTTATCATGGGAACCTTTGACAATCTCCAAGACCCTTACAGACATTTTAATTGAAAAGGTAGCAATATTAACTCTTTTGACTAATTATTAGCATTATAAAAATATAGGGACCAAATTATGTTAAAAATTAAAATGTATAGCTTTAACAACAGAAAACCAATGGTACCACGTGTTAACAAAGGAAGGCTTCATTTTACATTCAAGTATATAGATTTTTTATTAGGATAGTACTTTTTTTAAAAAAAATACACGTAAAAAATTTAAATAGTGTAGTCATCAATAATAACTATTTAAATTAGCTAATAACATTATAAAATATAGTGAATAAATTATGTTAAAAATTAAAGTATAAATCCTAAATCTTAAATTTATATATAATAGAAGACCAAAAAAGAGATTTAACGATTTTATTAAAAAAAAAGAAATGATGAGATGGTGGGACATGTGTTCGGATAGTTGATTTTGTACTTTATTTTTTAATTCTTTGAACTTTTCAAGGGCTTTAGACTTGTGGCGCATGAGATAAACATGCCCATATCTACTAAAATCATTAGCGAAAGTAATGAAGTACTAAAATCCACCTATGGTTTGTGTATTCATTGGTCCACAGACATCAGTATGTATTAGGTCTAATAAATCATTAGCTCGCTCACTTTTTCCAGTATAAGGAGCATTAATCATTTTTTCCAATAAGCAAGATTTACATACTTCAATTTGTTTGAAAACAAATGAACCCAAGAGACCATCTTTATGGAGTTTGGATATGCATTTCTCACTTAGGTGGCTCAAACGACAATGCCAAAGATTTGGTCAACAACTTACGGTTATTTAGGTAAGTAACACTTGCTAATTACATCACATGTAACTCCTAAATATTTGGTCAACAACTTTTGTTCTAATCAGCTTATGATTTATCCAAATTACTTGCCTCTAGATTTCTAATCCTATTAGAGTAACCTAGTTAATTCATTAATCAATGGTTTAACCAGCGAATATCACTTGTTCATTCTTTGTGTTTTAACCAAGATAAGTACCAGTACTTCGCTTTAGCAGAACCTACAAAGTATCGATCGAGGCCTTAACGAGGGCACTGATTAGAAGGCAACGTTGACTTAATATTTTGATCGAGGAAATTTTACTAAGGTTGCATCTCACCAATTATGGTCTATATTAGTTCATTTAGCCCTTTAATTGATCTCATCAATTAATGTTGTTAATAGTTATTAGATTTTTAACATACTTAAAAATTGGCATGTTTTAGACATTCATAGCATCTCATACATGAATAAATAAAGCAATAATTAAATGCAATATTTATAGCCCATAAACTAAGGTGGTTCCTCCCAAGCAAAAGGGAGAACCAAAAGGAAACCTAAAGGTGTAAGCCACTTCACAAGCTTCTTGTCCACTTTAATTTGCCTATTTTTCTTCTCGTCTGGCCCACAGCAACTCATGCAATTTACAATTTGTAGAAACTTCTTTTACATATGAGGGAGTAAGTTGATAAGAGAAATACAAGAGAAATGTAGTAAGGCATGACACGCAGGTCATATTTATAAAATTTACAACCTTTTTAATATGGTTACAATGGCTATAACTATGCATTTCAAACACCGTGCATGTCCAACATAGCAAACATAATACAATGTGTTTTTATCCAATGTTTTTAAGAGAATTATTAAAAATCCCTTTTACTTTTGTGACCTACACTCGAGGTCTTTGTTTTCATCTGACCCGAAAAGCTCCTGGTGTGACCCGCTTGGTGTAAGAAATAATTTGAGAAAAAATAGGGGTCTGTGATGGATGCGGAGGAAGCGGGTAAGGGGTGTAAGAGCGAAGGCCTTGCGGTATGGACCGTGCACACTGTTGGGATTATTGTACAACCGGATATGCTTGAAACCTCATGAATTGAAAACTTTTATCAATAGTATTGTACTTTCAGAATTTTTATCCTTGTAGTTTCTTACTGGAACAACCTTTGTACCATGCTCAAATGAAAACAACAAGTTAACTCTTAACTGGAAATCGCAAGTTCATGGCTGTGATCGAGATAACAAATTTGTTAACACTTAACAGAAACAAAAATTGAATAGGCCACAAAATTATGATAAAAATTTAATCGATAATCGAAAGGAACAAATTATGCATATTACAACTTAAAGTAGTATTAACAAATGTCACATATTCAATGATTAAATAAAAAATTCAAGAAAAGTAAAGCATGCATCTCATACAATTGCATCATTGAGGTATTTAAACCTGAGTCTGTATTGTACAAGTGGCTCTGATACCACTATTGGACCACCGATTCACCCCATTACGTACCGAAAAATTAAATTCGGTGATCAGATCTAGGGATCCATGTACAAGGAATGAATCAAGATGAAAAGGGTATGAACAATTACCTTTAATCGTTTGAAAAAATGAAGAAGCAGACTACAGAATCGTATGTCAATACCAAGTCGCTACGAAAATGTTTCGACCTCTACGCAATCTACCTAATGTGACAACAAACGGAAGGCACTCTCTAAAACTTTTTTGGACAAAAAAATTACTTGCTAGTTGCTAGACCTCATACATCCCTTATATCATATTTATTAGGTTTTTCTCAAAAACCTATATTTCCTAATTCAGGAATCATTAATATTTTGATATAAATTAAATCATAATAATTAACCAAATATTATAATTACCATAATTGTAATAATGTTTGACCAAATAAAATTACAATTACAGTAATTAGAATAATATTCGATCCTAAATTATAATTACAATAATTATAACAAGGATTTCGGTAAATTATTATTATTTTTAGTTAAATTTTATACCAATCAAATTCATATATTAATTTAACCATATTTTTCATTATGTGTATAGCATACTTGTACAAACAATTTGTTTGATATATAACTATCCAATTACATTAATTCTAAAATCAGTTTAATTCATGTTGATAGCTAAACACAATATCAACTATGTTTGGATTCCGTTCGTTTCAACCATAGGGTGTGACCCTATAGGTTCTTGTAACATTAGCAGTAATACTAGAATGATTCTAATATTAAAAACAATGAGTGGCATCTAGCAATGCATCATTGCTACCTAAGTTATAAGAAGTCATTATTCGACATAACCTCTATGTTATTAACCCTTCATGCACTAAATCATTTTGTCATTTATATCTAGAATGGACACAAGTCAAGGAATAGTGACACTTGCATAGTCCATCTAATGTTTCTTGATATCCTTAGTAGACTATCAAAAACAAATAAATATAATATCCCATATCAACTTATTCGAGTATGGCCATGCATTTCCAGTCTCACTCAATCAAGTAGGCTAGGATATTGCTCCCACTATTTAGGAGGGACAAATTCTATATTGATCAACCATATCCCACTACATAGATTGTGGTATATCCAACATNAGCCTTTATAGAACAACCAGTTACGGAGGACGTTTGACTGTATCAAAATATACGACGCACGATGTTGGGATAATAATGAACTCAAGTCTGAGGATCGTATACATAGTAATCATAGCAGGTCAGTCTAATAGGTTGTTCTCTAACACACATACTCATGTATTAATTTTGACATCTCATGTCAGTGACAAGAATTTGCCATCAATCAAGTACACGTTAGTCTTAATGCATTCTTGTTGTCCAAGTCTACAATAATACTCGACTAAAGACTTTTTAAGAATAATCATATTATTCTCAGGACAATATTATAAAATAGTTTATTTATATACATAGAAAATAAACTGAAATAATAATAGCTATGCCTTATATTAATAAACATGGTAAAATAGGTATGTTATTACAATTATCTAAATATTGGTCTTTCGGTATACTCTAACATCTCGCTCATCCATCACAAGTCCAACAGGAGGATTTTCATTGCAATCATTTAGATTACCATTAAAATCATTCCTATTTCCAACGATTTTTCTTAATTCTTTTCTCTTTCTCTACAAGGTTCAGTCAATCTCCAGATAAAAAAGGTATTCTGTGTTAGTAGGGATGCCTCTTCTCATGCACTGATGTCAAAACTATGAAAAGTAAATACACTAAGTTAAAAAAACTACTAAGTAAAATAACCAAACCAAATTTCAACAAATTACCGATCCCCGACAACGGCGCTAAAAACTTGTCACTTGTAAAATGATATGCAATTTTGTGTAAGTATACATGTCAGTTCAAGTAATAAAATGATGAGTGAGAATCGTTCCCATGAGGATCGAATTTAGGTACAAAAGTGGTCAAGTTATTATAATATTTTTAATGCTATGGTAAGACTGATGAATAAGATGCTATGTCAAAAGCAAAATCAGAAATGTAATGACAATAACAAGAGTGATCATCAGAATAGAATGTAAACAAGGAAATAAGTAACTAAATATGGTGTGAAAAAGATACTATGACAAAGAATAAGGAAAGAGTGATGTTGATTCAGAAAGTCGGGATTACCTAAAATCAACCGTTACTATCAATTATACCTTGGCAAAATCGTATCTACTTTACTACATAGAAGAGTTTTATAATGGTCTACTTCTCGCGAGAGCAAAACCTCAAGTTACCTTGCCCATGTCTATAGGCTTTTTAGATATCTTGCATGGGTTTCTTCTGTATGATCGTGACTCTATCTCTAGAGTCTATTACAAATGTCTATCGAATACTTGCTCATTTCATTTAATTTGAATCCAACTAATCCAACCCTTTTGGAATTAGAATCAATTTATAAGTATGCAAACAGTCTTCTATATCTAGAGGTCATTTGCATTTCAATTAAGGAATAAGAACAATTAAATAAAACTGTAAAGTAAATTAGATATATACGGTATCCATAAAAACAGTTAAGGTTTCATTGAAAGTAATCCCAACCCTATGAGATTTAGCTCATGGGCTGGGAAATAAAATTCTAAACCAAAATATTATCCGACATTGCGTTCAACTACTTCAATTCAATCTTTTGAAGGAACACTAATAGGAATAACGAAAGAACCTCGGGAAATAGCTTTTCCTTGCCCAGTCCATATTTCGGTAATGCAGCGTCCTATGATGGCTAAGAAGGGCTACCTTCCAATTCTTGTCCTTTGCACAGTCGAACCCTTATTCACACCTAAAGATCTCTCTCATTTTTTCTTTACCATTTGTGAGGTCTCCTTCATTGGTTTTTATAGATAGATTAGGCTAGGGCAGCTAACAGCTCATGAATATCTCCTTCTCTAGGGAAATTTATCTGGTACAAGTTTGAATTTGAATTTGAACTGGGACTGCCGTGCGAAAAATGTTGGCTTAGTCTTCCCGGCATTGTGACGACATTCGTGCAGGCAAAATTGTCTGCCCTTTGCCTTGACAAAACTTCACTTATTTATTTCCCCATTCCAAAACCTATTCTTGCCACACAAAAAACTCCACTACAAGCGATTAAAAGCACCTAATTCCAACACAGTTCACGTCCTAATGCAATATTAAAAATGCCAACTACAATGTCCTAAAATGTAACAAAAAATACTTAAGTGCAAGCAATTATCTTGGACTAAAGTCATGAAATATAAATCTTTTCAAGAGTTATCACTGCCAGATTGTGTGGAAATCGCAATATACACTTCGAACACAAGAAATAACATAATTTTTAAGTTGTTCGAGAATTCTAAGACATATATAAACCAAATATGAGAAGAAAGGAGAAAGCAGTTAAAGAATATTAAAGAAAACAACTCAAAAAATGCCATTGAAGCCAAATTAGAAGTAGACTTCTATCAAGATTGAAGATCTCCTTTTAATTTCTTTGATATTTATTATGAGTTTTTTTTTTTATTTCTTGTGGTTATGTTGTCTTTAAGATGTTTTTATTTGTGATTATGAACTAATATTCCAAATACCTAGGGAGATGAACCCTAGGATGGATTTTGTAATTTATTTCTATTTTTACACAATAAATACTTGGATCTTGTTCTCAATTATGTATGCTTAATTCTTGGTTTGATATTTTCGAACTATTAGTCCATGTTTGATGTGCTTGAATCAGAGGAGAAATATACCCTATTTAAGAGTAGATCTAGCAAAATTGAGTGGAGTTGCATGCAATCCTAAAAATATGACGACATAAATCTATCAGATTGGAGTCAAATCTAATAGGGGGATTCATAGATCGAGTTAATGGGATAATAGATGTTTTAATTAGAAAGAAATTTCAGTTAATTAACCTAAAGTTAGTTGCTCTTACTCTCGAAAGACGTATTATCATACTTTAGGGATGGATCAAGATACTAAATGAAGAAATTGTTTAATTCAGATTGATAATGACAAATGAAATCTAGATGGATTCTTTCTTGGGTATTGTTTTGCTTCTTGGCTATTAATCATTTGCATTCCTGATTCGTTCTTTTTCGTGTTCTTTATTTAATTAATTTAGTTAATTTTAGTTTTACTTAATCTCTCCAATTTGTTGGTTAAATAATAGAAAGATAGTAATTACTAGTACTTTTAGTTCTCGTGGGAACGATATCTTTGCTCACCATAGCAATACTATTAATTGATAGGTACACTTGCCTTAGTCAGATTTTTAGTTGGTTTATGAATGCAATCAATGTAATTGAGCAAATAATTTTACCTATAAATAGCAAGGCTTAGGTTGAGCTTTGGGAGGCCTTTAAAAGGCCCTTCTTAAATAATTTGTATTCTTGTTTTCAAACTTGGATTAGGTTAGAGGCCAAGATTTTGTTGTTTTATTATTCAATATTTTTCTTGCACTTTTCCCTTACAATCATCGACATTTCACTAGTTGTTGAAGGATTTTCTACAATCGAGCACATCCAACACCTCAAGTAGATTGATTTTTGTTCTCCCCTTATTTTAGTTTAATTTTTGTTCTTTGCATTATTAAATTATTTCTAGGGAAAATGGTATTTAGATTCATGAGTGACTAATTCCTTTAGGGAGATTAACGAGCAGATGTGTGAGTAATTAACGAAAAAATAAGGGTTTATCTTACTATTAGTCGGCTTAAATTGTGCATGCCTAAACCCTAAGATTGATGACCTTAAGAAGTAATCTAGGTAGATTGGCTGAAAGGATACTCTACTGAGCACCTCATAATTTATCTCGATTTTAAACTACGAGGTCAAAAGATAAGTGCGTTCTACCGATTAATTAAACAATTAGAGGTTGAAATGTAATAATTGGTTAGTTATTAGCTAATCCACTAAAACCCGAGTTTTGAAGTTAATTACAAAAACTGAAACAGGTTAAACTTCTGCATGCTTTTAGAGATTTCATTGATTTTTAATTTCTTTTTTATGGTTTTAGTTTAGGGTCAGTTTTAGGATTTAGGGTTATTAAATTAATTAATTTTATTATTACTTTGGTTTACACTGCTAATTCGTAACTTGACTAGATTAACATCTATTTTCTATAATTACTTTAATAGTGAGTTTCTCGATCAACAATCTATTAGGTATGATCCTCGAAATACTTACCAAGTTTTTTGTTGTAAACAAACTATATTACAATTTGATTCATATACTTGCGGACATCACTGCTTTATTATATATCTTTTTGTTTTAGTATTCACAGTCCAAATGTTCGCACGTTAAATATTTTGTAATGGTGAAATTTGATTCATATACTTGCGGTTAAGTTGTTGGCACCGTTGTCGTGGATTGTGATGGTGAAGTTTGTTGCTAAATTAATTATTTTATAAGATAATACTTATTGCAAGACGAATGAGGTAGATAGTGTGCTAGATTTCTTTAAGTAATTTTTTTAATTATTTTATATTTTTTTATTTAGTTACCTTGTTAATCGATCAAATTTAATAATGGGTAAATTTGACGATGATTTCAGGTGGTGCGATGAATGGTACATTAACGAAGAAGCAACTTGCTCAAAAGGAGCTTCGATAAACCAATGGAATTGTGATAGCAGATATGTAACCCCCCTAACTAGTATCCGTCACCAGAGCAGGTTGTGGAGCATTAACGGAGTTTTCAAACCAAAAGGACATAAAGTTCAAACTTTTGAAATCATATCAATAAATACATTAAAACAAATTCAAAACATACATTTTTCCCTTAAATGAGCCCTTGAGGCCCTAAATACACGTTAGAAACAAGTCGAGACTAAATTGTAAACTTATAGAATTTTTTGAAAAAGATAAAAATTTCAAGTTGCAGGGGTCACACAGCCGTATATATGTACATTGTTGATGGTCATCACCATCCCTTTTCATTGTTATACATACAGTCTAATCTTGCCAATACAATATACAATCACAAAGCATGTATAGAGCAATCCAACATGAGAATAGCTAACTCAAACTTAAATATCTACATTCATACTTTTAACTGAAGCTCAAACGAGGTAATAATACGATGGTTGACACATCCCTTTTCGTAATTCGATAACTGAAGTTATCCCTTTTCATAGTTCGATAACCGAAGCTATCCCTTTTCATAATTTGATGTCGTCACCATCCCTTTTCATAGTTCGATGGTCGTCACCATCCCTTTTCATAATTTAATAGACGAAACTATCCCCTTTCATAGATTGATAGCCGAAGTCATCCCTTTTCATAGTTCGATGGTCGTCACCATCCCTTTTCATTGTTGATGGTCGTCACCATCCCTTTTCATTGTTGATGGTCATCACCATACCTTTTCATAATCGATAGCCGAAGCTATCCCTTTTCGTATTCGATAGCGGAAGCTATCCCTTTTCATTCGTTGATGATTGTCTTTATGCCGTTGGATTTTTCCATCAAACCTCAATTTAATATTATACAATAATAGCATTCAACTCATGCAAAAAAATGAAACTTAAACGTACGAACTTACCTCGATGATAAAAGTAGAAAAATAAAGTTGACTAATCCGAAGCTTTTTATTTGCCTTTATCTAAACCCGTACTTGGTTTATATTGATCTAAACAAATAAATTCAGCTCAATTCAATAATCATTCTATTCAATTTAACTCAAATTCACATTTTAGTAAAATTACAATTTTGCCCCTATACTGTTAATTTCTTTACAAATTAATCCTTAGGCTCGTAAAATGAAATTCATGCAACTTCATCCATACCCAAGCCTAGAAGAATATCATACAAGATTATAGCAGCCCACACATTTCATTAATTTACAAATTACACAGTGAATATTTTACATTTTTTAATTTAACCACTAATTGACAAATTTATCAAAAATCACTTAACAAAAGTTATTTATCTAATAACAAGGATTCATTTCCTGCCATTAAACATCATAAACAACTAAAACGCATTCATGGTAAAGCCCTAGACATTCATCAATTTTTCAAATTAGTCCCTAGGGTAGCTAGATTAAGGTACAATGATCCCGAAAACATATAAATCATTAAAAACGAAACAAAAAATCATTTACATTCAAGGATACTGTGGCTAAACCTTCAAAAGCACAACAATGGAGCTTTTCCTTCTTTATTTTTGGTTGAAGATGAGTTAGAAAGATGATTCATTTGTCTTTCATTTTAGTTTAATTGCATTTATTTACTAATTTACATATTTAACTTTAAGTCATAACTTTTAAAACCATGATATAAGTGTCCATATTTGCCTACTAATAATGTTAATGGTCTAATTACCATTTAAGGCCACCCACATTCAAAATTCATAGCAATTTGACACTTTTTACTTATAGAACTCAAATTTTACACTTTATGTAATTTAGTCTTTTTTTATCAAATTACGCATGCAAACAATAAAATTTCTTAACCAATTTTTTATACAACACTACTAAAATATTAATAAAATAATTATTTCAAAGTCAAACTTGTGGTCTTGAAACCACTATTCTGATTTATCTAAAAATGGGATGTTACAAGATATCATACACCCAGATATTCTGCTGAACATTCTTCTGTTTCATGTAAGATCCCTCATCCAACCAATGGAGTTATCATGGAGAATGCAATATGCCCAAATACTCAGTTCAACGAGAATTGAACTTAATCATGGATGATGATGTATATAGGCGGTTGTATGTGCAACATAAAAGTAATCAAAGATCACGATGGAAAAACCAAGCCTCAATGAACCGATGGATTTATGATTATTCATCAAAATTTCCTTGTGAGTCAGATGAATTTAAAATCCTTTCGCTTTAGTCTTGAAACCAGAGCTAAATTAGAATAAATCCAAAAACTGGTGGAACGATTAGAGGAATTTCTTCGAAATCATGAGGAAGTAGAGACTCCATTGTATGAGGTTGTGCATGATATTCCCAACTTGGCTCATGAGGACCACTATACTGTCATCGATCATCCTGAATGCAATGATAAAAGTCAGCAAGAGTTTGGAACCAAAGACTATGAAGATGAGTTGAATATAACCAAAGACATTTTAGATCAAATTGACATAGAGGTAGATGTAGAAGTAGTAGTAACATTCGACATAGAATTAACGACTAACATAGAGCTTCAATCGATTTTGAATGAGATTATAGATGAGTTGATACACTTTGTAGCCATAGTTAAGAAGATGCCCACTGAAGAAGTTAACAAGTTCATCTTGTTCTCATTTGATAATGAAGTTTAAGCTTAGGTTATTAAAGTCTCATGCGACATTGAGGTGAAAATGCTCGAGGTAATAATACCCTAAAACACATTACGGGGTTGGCTCGAATTCAGCACCAAATGGCTCATAATTTGGATGTCGAATCAGTCTAAAGTAATAAAAAATTAATAGAATCGACTGAAGGTGCTGGTTTACACCCTTGATGGAAGAACAAATGATGAATGAAAGTGCCAATAACCATATGGAAGTTCTTCTTCGGTGGCAATACAGATCATCCTGACTCTAAAAAAAGGCTTCAATTTTAAATTTTTCTTTATTTTTCATTAATTCAATTTTTTTATTTTATTTTAAGTATTTAATTATGTATCTTAGTGGTTGTTGGGTTCATGAAGTGGGGAAATCAAAGAATGAAAAAAATTAGAAATTTCTCAAATGGGGAGGCTCAAAATAGTAGCTGATGTCCCGACAAGTTCATTTGAACTTACTTGGTTATCTTCTCCTTCTCAAGAGTGTTAATTGAAGGAAGAGAATCTTGAAGGGGCTACGCCAGAGCAGTGTTGATTGTGATCCTTTTGTTAATTTTTGTATCATGCATACTGTGGGCAGGGTGACGTGTAGAAACGTTTGCTATCAACTCTTATAATGAATTGCAGTTTTTGCTAAGCTCTGTTTTATGAAATCCTTTATTAACTCCAATAATATATATAAGTGTTTTTGATCAAATGAGATGGTTTATGATATAATATTTTAGTTGTGAATGCCAAGCTGCTTGAATGATAATTAACTGCTTTGTAAAAGGGGATAACTCTATTAATTTTTATAAGGCTTCCGCTACATGTTTTGTTCATAATGTTTTTCTTGGCATATAAATAATTTGATTGTTTTTCCATTATCATATTGAGGACTATGCCAATATCTTAAGTTTTATAAGTTTCAAATACTTTAATTAGATTCGTATGATTTTAAGTTGTAGCACACCATACTCGGATCCAATTATTGGGCTGGGTAAGGTGTGTTCAAATGTTCAAGTGTTTAAATTGCAATTAGGCCATAGTTGCAAATGATAGATGGTGGTGGGTGTTTGTTAATAAAAATAATATTTTTTAGCTAAACTAATAATATGATAAGTAAAAAGATGTTGCCATCTTTATTTTCTTTTAATTTCACTTTCTTCTCCATCGTTTGGGCATAAGAAAACCAAGAAGCTATTAACAAGTTTAAAGAAACCTTCGATCCCCTTGCATGGTAAGCAAATCAATCTCATTTCTTGTAATTTTTATGTTTTTGAGATCATTACAACTAGGTCCAACTAACTTGTACCTCCGTTTTCAAAACTTTTAAATATTTTTAAAGTTTCCATTGATGAAAATTGAAGTTTTTTATGTTTAATAGTTTGATTATAAGATTAGATTGTATAAAGATTAATTTGTTAAGTAAATATTGTTAGTTTTGTGTGTAACGACCAAATTGTAATAATGTGAAATTTTTCATGAAATTTCTAAAACTTATGTTTTTAGAAGGTTGTACAGTGATGAAATTGTAATTGGACTGAAAATCAAAAATTGAATTTGAAAGATATAATAGTTTCGATTTTAGGGACTAAATTGAATAAAATACAAAACTTTAGAGAAATTATGAAAAATGAATAAAATATATTATATTCATGAATTTAGATGGTTTCAAGTGTTAAATGTTGACAATAGATGGTTTAAAGTGTTAAATGTTAACAATGTGAAATGAATTATTACATAGATCAATTATTGAATCGTACGGAGGAAAATTGGGGAAGATTGCATAATAGACCCTACAGATCAACCTATTATTTGAATACATTAGGTAAGTTCGTAGGGTATAAAAATGTATTCATACATGTTTTTTACTATTGAATTATTAGTATATATGTTGTTAATATTGTGAGTTGTGATTTGAAATGTTACAAACTAAAGCTAAGGTGAGTAAGGACCTAATTGAGAATTGTTGATTACTTGTGAAACCTGATTCATATGGATTCAAAATGGATGTAACTTGTTTACAACCTGTGCACTAAGTACATGGAGGTGCCCTGATTTATAAATATTGTGAATCATGTTTAAATGTCCATTTGAATGTAGTAAATGATTAGAATACAATTGGCATGCCAATTGGGTTATATCGTGCGTTGTACGGGTTTGATATGATATGAGATGATGACAAATGATATGTGTTTATGTCCATTGAATATATCGATATCCAATATTTTTTTCGAATTATCGAGTTGTATTTACAATGATTTAGGCGTGTTTCTGGGGGAGGATGTGTAGCCTTCAGGCTTGACATTTAGTGTCTAGAAGTGTTTCTGGAGGGATGTTGCCTTCTGGCTTGATACTCAATGCCTAGGTGTGTTCTTGGTTTCTTTAGCTTGTTTAAGCATTCTAGCGTGTTTTGGGTTGATAACTGAGTATCCAAATTATTTTGCTATAGTTCATCAGGCTACCTTTTAAAAGAAAGTATATTGATTAATTTCATGAGTTGCTTGGAAATGATATGTTTGTACGACTATTGAAATGTTTGCTGATAAAATTTAATGAATTATAAGTGTGTGTTTGAAAGTTGTTTGGAAATGATATCATAATGTCTGGAAAGTTTATAATTAACATGTATGAAAATGCTCATTTTGTACTTCTGACATGTGGCGATAGTGCTATATGTTTAAAAAAATATATTTGATTGTGTATGTAACGAGTTGAAAAGAATGTCTTTAATTTTGAATTTGACCAATTGATAAACTTGATTCATAGGTCTTATACTTTGACTGAATGATATTTTTATGTATTGTACTGAATGGATTTGTGAAGATTATATGATTTCATTCGTGATATACTTACCTTACTATTGTAAAATGTTTTGATAGGAAAGTGAATTAAACTAGTTAATTCTATTTAGTTAAATGTGAATCAAAGGTAAAACTATTGTTTTTATACCTACGAACTTACTAAGCATGTCTATAACATCCCGATTTTGGGCCTAGTCGGACAGTGGTTTTGGGACCACAAATTTGATGAGGAAAAATTTATTTTTACTATATTTTTACAGCCTACAATTTCAAAAATTTCGTTCAAAAATTTCGACGTTTGGGCACTCAATTTAGTCAAAAGGACTAAATTGTAAAAAGTGCAAAACTTGAGTTCTACATGTGAGAGGTGTCCAATTATTATGAAATTTTAAATTGGAGGTCTTTATATGGTAATTAGACCATTTGTTAAGTTATGGACAAAAATGGACATGAGATAAGTGAAATAGGAAATTTTTAAGTTAGGGGCATTTTGG
>CM025254.1:30058184-30072381 GCA_013677275.1 Gossypium schwendimanii | reverse complement strand
TTAATCTGTATGAAATTTTATAACTCAGTTTAATACGTTTATAAATGTATGTGTTTTGGTAATGCCTTGTACCCTATTTCGGCGTCGAATACGAGTAACGGGTGTTACAATGTGACATTGCCAGATTCGGCCATAATGTTTAGGCCGGGTTTGGGGTGTTACAATACCACTCATCACTGATCGAACCATGTATAACAGAGTTCAATTTCTTCTCTCACAAACTCCATTCCATTGAGGAATACCAGGAAGGAGTAAATTGTGAGGCTAGCTCACATTCCTTCAAAAGGTCATCAAACTCTAGGCTCAAAAATTCTCCACCTATATCAGATCAAAGTGTCTTAATAGTTTTTCCTAGTTGATTTTGTACTTCATTTTTGAATTATTTGAAATTTTCAAGGGCTTTAAACTGATGGCACATGAGATAAACATACCCATATCTACTGAAATAATCAGTGAAAGTAAAAAAGTATTGAAATCCACCTCTGGCCTGTGTATTCATTAGTCCACATACATCAGTATGTATTAGGCCCAATAAATTACTAGCTCGCTCAGTTTTAATAGTAAAAAGAGCTTTAGTCATTTTTCCCAATAAGGAAGATTCACATACTTTAATTTGTTCGAAAACAAATGAATCCAAGAGACCATCTTTATGGAGTTTGGATATGCATTTCTCACTTATGTGGCCCACAAGACAATGCCAAAGATAAGTTTGGTTTGAGTAATTTATTTTAGATCTTTTAGTATTTATGTTGTAAATGGGATTAACATGATCTAAAATATAGAGGTCATTTACCAATTGTGCCGAACAATAGAAAACATTATTGAGATAAAAGAAACAACAATTATTCTTAATTATTATCTCAAAACCAATTTTGTCTAAATAAGAAACTGAAATAATGTTCTTAGTCAAACTGGGCACAAGATAACAATCCCCTAAACATAAAACAAGTCCGCTAGGCAAAGATAAAGTATATGTTCCTACAGCTAATGCAACAACTCTTGCTCTATTTCCAACTCGTAGGTCCACATCTCCTCTAGCCAAAGTCCTACTCATTTGCAATCCCTATACAGAAGTAAAAATATGAGAACCACAACCAGTATCTAATACCCAAGAAGTAGTTGTTGATAAATTAATATCAATAACATAAATACCTGAAGTAGAAGCTCTGCTTACTTTGGCCTTCTTCACTTCTTCAAGATAGACAGGGCAGTTCCTTTTCCAATGTCTAGTCACACCACAATGGAAGTAGTTTCCTTCCTTAGCCACCCCTCCTTTGGGCTTCAATGCAGCCTTTCCATTTTCAAATTTGGCCATGCCTTTGCCTTTGGGCTTTACCTTGTCATTAGCTTTACCCTTGCCCTTATGATTACAGATCATCAGAATGGGCTTGGTTCCAACCATTTTCATGTTACCTTTAGCAGTTCACAACATGCTGAGCAGCTGTGGTAGAGTCTTGTCAATTTCATTCATATTGAAATTGAGGAAAAACTAGCTATAGCTATCAGGCAATGATTGTAGAATAACAACAATGGCCAACTCTTAGCTCAGTGGAAATCCAAGTTTTGATAGGCTTTCAATGTAGCCTATCATCTTAAGAACATGAGGTCCTATTAGGCTTCCTTCTACCAGCTTACATTGCAAAAGGGCCTTAGAGGTACGAACCTCTCTTGCCATGCTTGCCCTTGATAAATTTCTTTTAGGTGCTCGATTATATCATAAGCAACCATGTCCTCGTGTTGCTTCTGAAGCTCAGGACTCATAGTGGCAAGCCTAAAACATCCAACATCTACCATGTCATCGAGATGCTTCTTGAAAACATCTCTATCAGCCCTCGAGGCATTAATAGGTTGTTCATTAGAAAGGGGTTGTTCAATGACATATAATTTTCATTCTTGTTTGAGGACAATCCTCAAGTTACGAAACCAGTCAAGGAAATTCAAACAATTTAATTTGTCTTTCTCAAGGACCGATCACAATGAAAGTTAGTTTGTTTTTCCAGTCATAATATATCTACAACACTGAAATATGTGAGTGAATATATTTACCAAGTTTATATTAATCATTAGAAGGAATTTATTAAATGATGCTCCCACTATTTTATTCCAAATTAATAACCCTCAAATTTTAATTTCAAAAAGACTTTCTCGAAAGTCTTTCTAGTGGGTAGAGATCTATATTTCACCTTCACTTAATTCAGCTTTGGCTTTACTCTCAAGATTATGGTTATTTAGGTAAGCAACACTTGCTAATTACATCACATGTAACTCCTRAATATTKGGTGAACAACTCTTRTTCTAATCATCTTATGATTTATCCAAATTACTTGCCTCTAGGTTTCTAATCCTATTAGAGTAACCTAGTTAAGTCATTAACCAATGTTTGAACCAGTGAATATCACTTGCTTATTCTTCGTTTTTTAACCAAGATAAATACTAGTACTTTGCTTTAGCAAAACCTACATAGTACTGATCGAGGCCTTAACAAGGGCAATGATTGGAAGGCAACATTGGCTTAGTATTTTGATTGAGGGAATTTTATTAAGGTTGAATCTCACCAATTATGGTCTACATTAGTCCATTTAGTCCTTTAATAGATCTCATCAATTAATGTTGTTAATAGTTATCAAATTTTAACATACTTAAAATTTAGCATGTTTTAGACATCCATAGCATATCATACGTGAATATATAAAGTAGTAAATAAATGCAATAGTTATAGACCATAAATCAAGGTTGTTCCTCCCAAGCCAAAGGGAGGACCAAAAGGAAACCTAAAGGTGTAAGTCGCTTCACAAGCTTCTTGTCCTTTTTAATTGGCCCATCTTTCCTCTTGTCTGGCCCACAGCAACTAATGCAATTTACAATTTGTAGAAACTCATTTTACATACAAGGGAGTAAGATACAAGGGAGTAAGATGAGAAGAGAAATGTAGTAAGGCACAACACGCAGGTCATATTTATAAAAATTACAACCTTTTTCATATGATTATTGGGCTACAATAATGCATTTCAAACATAGCAAACATAATACAACGTATTTTTATCCAATGCTTTTAAGTGAGTTATTAAAAATCCCTTTTTACTTTTCTGACCTACACTTGGTGTCTTCATTTTTATTCGGCCTGAACAGCTCGTGGTGCGACTCATTTGGTGGAAGAAATAATGTAAGAAAAAAATAAGGATCTGTGGTGGATGTGGAGGAAGTGGGCTGAAGCCGGGGTGCACCGCGAACATCAATGAGATTACTGTTGAACCAAATATGCTTGAAACCTCATGATTTGACAGCTTTTATCAACAATATCGTGTTTTTAGGATTTTCATCCTTGAAGTTTCTTACTGGAACAAACCTTGTTCCATGTCTGAACGAGAACAACCAGTTAACGCTTAACTAGAAATTGTTGTCATCGAACAGATTTGTTAACACTTAACAAAAACAAAACCGAATAGGCCACAAAATTATGATTACCATTTAATCGATAATTGAAAAGAACAGATTATACATATTACGACTTAAAGTAGTATTAACTAATAAAAGATATTTAATGATTAAATCGAAAACGCAAGAAAAGTAAACTATATATCTCAAAAAATTGTATCACCCAAGTATTTAAACTCGAGTTCGTATCGCACAAGTGGCTCTAATACCACTGTTGGATCACCGGTACACCCCATGACGTAGCGAAAAATTAAATTCGACGAGCGCATCTAGGGATCGATGTGCAAGGAATGAATCGGGGTGAAAAGGGTATGAACGATTACCTTTAATCGACTGAAAAATTGAATTAGTGGATTACACAATAGTATGTCGATTCAAAGCCGCTACGAAAATGTTTTGGCCTCTACGTAATCCATTCGGTGTGACAATGAACGGTAAGCACTCTCTAAAACTTTTTCAAAGAAAAAATTACTTAACAACTGCTAGACCTCACATATCCCTTATTTCAAGTATAGTAGGTTTTTCAAAAAAAAATTCCTTATATTTCCTAATTTGGGAATAAATAATATTTTGATATGAATCAAATCATAATAATTAATGAAATATTATAATTACCATAATTATAATAAAATTTGACCAAAAAATTACAATTACAGTAATTATAATAATATTCGATCTTGAATTATAATTACAATAATTATAACAAGGATTTTAGTAAATTAATTTTTTTAGTTAAATTTTATACGAATCAAATTCATATATTAATTTAACCATATTTTTCATTATGTGTACAACATACTTGTACATATAATTCATTCAATATATAACAACCAATTAAATTAATTCTATAATCAATTTAATTCATGTTGACAGCTAAATACAATATCAACTATGTTGGGATTTTGTTCGTTTCAACCATAGGGTGTGACCTTGTAGGTTCTTGTAATGTTAGCACTAATACTAGAATGATTCTAATAGTACAAACAATGAGTGGCATCTAGCAGTGCATCATTGCTACCTAAGTTACAAGAGGTCATGATTCAACATAACCTCTCTGTGATTAACCTTTCATGTATTAAATCATTTTTTCGTTCATATTTAGAATGGACACAAGTCATGGAATAGTCAAACTTGCATAGTCCATCTAATGTTTCTTGATATACTGAGTAAACCATGAAAAACAAATAAGTACGATATCTCATATCAACTTATTCGAGCATGGTCATGCATTTCTAGTCTCACTCAATCAAGTGGCCTAGGATATTGCTCCCATTATTTAGGAGAGATAAATTCTATATTGATCAACCATATCCCACTACATAGATTGTTGTATATCCAAAATTAACTTTTATGGAACAACTAGTTATGGTGGACGTTTTACTGTATCAAAATATATGACTCACGATGTTGGGATAATGATGACCTTAAGTCTGACTATCGTATACATAATAATAACTATGAGTAATGTTATGACTATTAAATAATAATCAAAGAAACATACTCATAGCAGGTCAGTCCAGTATTTTATTCTCTAACACATACGCTCATGTGTTGATTTTGACATCTCATGTCAATGACAAACTTTGTCATCAATCAAGTACACATTAGTCTTAATGCATTATTGTTGTTCAAGCCCACGATAATAATTGACTAAATACTTTTTAAGAATAATCATATTATTCCTAAAACATTATTATAAAATAGTTTATTTAGATACACATAAAATAAACTTAAACAATAATGATTATGCCTTATATTAATAAAAGAGGTAAAATAAGTATGTTATTACAATCATCTCATGATTGATATTTGGGCATACTCTAACATAAATTTATAATGTTTGGGACTCCTAGAGCTATAATAAGGGATGGAAGATCTCACTTTGTAAATAAGTGGCTTAAGTGGTTGCTTGACAAGCATGACGTGAAACACAAAATAGTGACTGCCTATCATCCACAGACAAATGGGTAGTTGAGCTTGCAAACCATGAGATCAAAGGAATTCTTGAGAAAGTGGTTCGACTTAATAGTAAAGATTGATCCCAAAGGCTTCATGAAACTGTATGGGCCTATCGGATAGCTTTCAAAACATCGCTAGGAATGACTACTTATCAGTTAGTATTCGGGAAATCCTATCATTTGCTACTTTAATTGGAGAATAAAGCTCATTGGGCCCTAAAACAATTAAATCTGGACCTAAAGCAAGCTGGTGAAAGAAGGCTATTACAACTTGATGAGTTGGAGAAATTGAGGTTATTTTCAAACGAGAATGCCAAGATGCATAAAGAAAAGAATCAGAGATGGCATGACAAATGTATACAACCTCGAGAATTCAAAGAAGATTGAAAGGCCTTATTGTTAAATTCAAGATTGAAGTTATTCCTAGGGAAGCTCAAATCTTGATGAACTGGATCATTCATTATTCATAAAGTCTATCCCTATTGAGTGGTTGATCGTAATTCAGTGTAGCAGATTAAACTAGTTTTCGCACTTGAGAAACTTGAATACGAGCATTTTCATTATGTTTTAATTAAGTTTTCATAGTTTAGTCTAAATTGAATACAAAGTGTATTATAAGTCTTTTACTGTCCTTAAGGGCTAAATGAGGCCTAAATGTGAGCTAATATACTTAGTGAGTGTGTAGGAGACACTCAAGGGGCGTACAAACTCAATATTGGTCGTTGTGTTGCAACATGGGAAGTTAGATGTCACAACATAAGACGCAGAATATAGGAATTTTGAGATTGCCTTCGGTGTCACAACACACCCTTGAAGCAAGCTTGAATATGAGTATATTGCCTCTGATGTCACAACACAAGAACTAAGGTGTTGCGACATTGGTCTTGTACGAGAGATATTACAATCTAGGGGCATTTTGGTCTACATAGTAAAATATTTAACACAAGAGCATTAATTGACCTAGGGTTTGAGAATGACAACAATCCTAAATCTATAAATAGGCTCATTTAGAACTTGTTATACATAGTTTCAGACTTGATAATTTTCTTTGTAATTTCAATTTTCAGTTTTTCTATTTTCTTAGGCTTTAGGTTATTTCTAGTTTTTCTATCTGTGTTCGTCGGAAGATCTAATTTGTAGGCTCAATCAAGTCTTTTTGGATTATATGCTTCACTTAATATAATTCAGGTTTCTCTTCAACCTTTTCACTTTAATTCATGATTTATGTTTATGTTTAGATCAAGTTTATTATGCTCATGAGATTCATGAGGAACTAATATTTTTATGGGTGATTAGCAAGCGGAGATGTGATTAACTGATTTTTATGTTGGGTTTCCTTAGCAGGTCAACTATTTGGGATAGGAAGAACTTAAACCCTATGCTTGACGACCTTAGGAAGTCATTTAGGTGAGAATTAACCAAAAATTGATGTGGCCTATCCGTGAATACCTTAGACCCAAACCAGTTTGGACTGTGAGGTTGAGAGATATGTAGTTTTTGGCAACTCATAAGTTTAGTGTAAGATCGAGAGATCCTACTAAGTTAATGACTAGTAGATTGAATAAGAACCTGAAATAGGAATTAGTTATGACCATAGAAGCGAGCTAATCACCCATAGTTAGATCTGATAAAGTTTACATATTAATTTCCCAAAGTCTATTTATGTTATTCTCTTTATTATTATAAAAACCCCAAAAATCTCTCTTTATGTTTATTCGTAATAGAATTTATTTAAAGTACTAATTAGATCTAGTTGTGTTTAGGTTAGGAATAATTTAGTGCTAGCCTCCCTTGGGTACAATCCTTGAAGTACTTACCTACTTTGTTGTAACTATATTACAACCTGACTCGTATACTTGCGGACACCTCTTATTTCATATCTTTAGTGCATGACTCTTACTTTGGACATTGGTACATCTGGAGGTGGTAAGTGGTGGAATTGCAAAATAAAAAGGGAGGCACATTTAAAGTTAATGATCAACGTCTCAAACAATATTGGGATGATAAGTTAAGCGAATTAATACCTCATTCAATTTAATAAACCCTTGATTTTATTTAATTATTTGAATAATTGACATAATTAGAAATTTTTTCTTGAAATAGTACATTAAATTAATTCTATGTAAGGAGATTGGAACTTAAGCTGGACCATTCGTGACCCCTCCAACCTTTCCTAGAAACTTAATTAATGTAATTTTCTAAGAAAATTTTCTAAGTAGCCTAAAAGGAATTGTTATTTTTATTTTATTTTTAATATTATGCTCATTAAGAGGGTTAAGATTAGCCCAAGTTCTAATCTATTTTTCTGTTAAGTTTTATTTCAGTGTAGATAATAAAATTTTATAGTTTCAACTCGAGGCCCAGAGTACTGATGAGGAGGAAAATACCGAACTTTTTCTACCCTAAGCTCTCCTAAAAACCCTAAAATTGTCACCTCTCACTTTCTTGGAATGCCTTGCTGCCCAAGTCTTTCCATAGCAAAATTTTTGCTATTAATTTACCTTAATTTACTTCTATAAAACCCCTTCACTACCATTATATTTCTTACACAACTTAAGCAATTAGCCTTAACCCTAGCCTTCATTTTTTTCTTCTCTTAGCTGCCGGCCTTAAAAGCCTAAAATCACTCCAAAATTTTTTCTTTGTTGCCGCAAATCCCTTACCGCAACTCCATTGACGCCACACCATCACCGCCCCCTTGCCTATTTTCCATGACTCATAAGAGAACTCGATCTTCAAAAACTTCTACTAAAAACCTGGTTGTGATTTATGATGAGGAAGTAAAGAATCAATCTATGTTTCTAGAAAAGGGCTTCAATTTGGAAAGCACTGATAAGATGATTTTGCCAGTATCAATTTGAAAAATAGTAGATGCTTTAAATTGGAATCAATTTTGTGTTTCAAGATCACTACTTGAAGAGGAATTAGTACAATAGTTCTAAGATAATTTAACCACACTAGATACCGCTGAAGTTCTTTTTCGTAAAAAGAATGTACCTCTTACATTTAAATCCATTAACGACTTATTTAATCTGCCTGACGTGGAAGAAGTTGAATACTCTACCACAATGAAAAATATCAATAGGATTTTCTTCAATAAGTACATAATGTTGTTGCAAATCTGGGATCCCAATGGATAATGAGAAAATATGACAGTCACTCTTGTCGGAGGGAGTACATAAAATAAGTGGCTAAGGTATGGTTCTACTTTGTACGATATAGCTTCATGTCTATCGCATATAGTTCCACTATCTTGATAGAACAAATTTTTTTGTTGTATGCAATTATGATAGAAAGTCCATCAATGTATGGAAAATTATTCTTAAGGAAATCCAAGATTGTCCTAGGAAAAAAGGGAGGAAGTGTTTACTTTTCATCATTGATTACTTCACTTTGTTTGTGAGCACAAGTTTGATCAAAAGCAAACCTACAAGGTCAATATTTTCAAGGCTACATAACAAAACACACTAGATGAATCAAAACTTAAAAAGTCATCGACCAATACTGAACCTGATGCTATATTAGCAAATGAACCAAAAAAAGTAAAATCCAAAGGAAAATCGAACAACCCTGAACCAGGAATGGAATAGAATGTTGCTGAACCAGTTGAAACAAATTCTAATCCTGAGTTGACCATTTCGATGACTATTCCTTCAAACATCAATGATAAGTCAGAATTTTCAACTATTATGGATACGTGGAAATTTATGCATAACTAACAATAGACTTATTGGAAATATGAAAAAATTAGAGATGGCTCCATAAGGAATGTTGTTAAGAATTTCTCTAATTTCTTAAGTTTCCAGATAATATCTTAGAGTCATAAGAGCAAGACTCATGGCAAGAAGATTTTGGGAATTCAAGCAAGAACGAGAGGACGAAGGAACAAGACAAAAGGGGATGATACAAATTAATAAAAGTGGGAATTTCTCGTATTTCTTTGAAGACAACTTTATATTTACTTTAGTAGTATTTTTTTTTCGCACAACAAAATTGAATAAATTGCAAGCTATGAATAAATTAGGTCGATACAATTCCATTAATTTTGTTCTCTAGTAAAGTGCAAAGTAGTGTGATAATGCGAATGTACATGTCTAGGATTTGATTTTTTGAAGAAAGACCTAGTACTTAAGCAGTCTTCATGACTCACCTCTATTTCTTGAAATCTTACCTAGCCTATAGTTCTTATCCGCTACTTTGTTATTTTGCAATAAGGACATTACTTCTTTATAAAGGGATTCTTTTTAAAGGGGCAAGGGTCTTCTTGCATGATTTTTAAAATTTTCAATTTTCACACATAAGTATGTTGAAATAAATTAATTTTTAGAGAAAATTTTTGTTAATAAGTTAGCTTGAATGAAAGTATAATTTATGATTCTATTCAAGTTTTTTTTTGAAATCATGTTAGCTTAATCATGATATGATTGTGTTTTCTAAGTCTTATATAGTTTAGCCATGAAAATTTACTTTTCCTTAGAATTAGACATGAATGAAGGTTTAAGTCTTTCGAATTGTCTTAGTAACTTTCTTGAGGAAAAATCCTAGTAGGCATAGGAATCTGAAAATGATATAGGCACATTTTGTTTTGATTGTTTGAGCCTTTCAAACCTACCATATTTCTAATTAACCCTTGAAACCTTATTTTGAGCTACATGGCCTTTGTTATTTGATTTACCAACATCATAAGCCATCTTACCATCTTTTTCCTAAAATTTACCCTATCTTTTACACCAATTTTTACTTGCTTTGGTGAATAAATTTGGGGAAGAAGACAAAAGGAGGTACATGTTTTAAAAAAAAAGCATGATCAAATTTTGATGGAAGATCAAGTGTTATGATCAAAGTGTTCAGAAGCATGAGTTCAAAATTAAGTTTGAGGGTGTTAACCCAATTAGTAAGGAAGATTGTGCTACAAAGATCTAAAACAAATTTGTCACGTGTGAAATGATATGCGAATGTGCAGGTGTACATGTCGAATCAAGTACTAAAGTAGTAAGTAAGATCATCTCTATAGGGATCGGTTAGGATTAATTTGGTTATCACTATGAACTATATGAATCAGGCTATGGAAAGAAAAATAGAATAGCAATTTTGTAAAGGATAATCACGTATGCAATATTAAAAATAAATAACTAACTTAAAATGCTGTGGCAATTTAATGAGACAAAGTTGAGAGGAAAAACATTATTGAATGGGAAGGCTGGAAACACAATAATGCCATGGAAAAGTTGTAACCAGTCTACTGTTCAGAGTCTAGCTACAGTAGTCTGCTTCTTTTGAGAGTCAAACTTCAAGCTACCATTCCTAAGACTTTGTATGTCTTCAAGGTTCAAGGATGGTACCCAATATTTTTTCCTTACAATGTACAGAGCGCAACTCTATGTCTAGAATGCTACGAATATTCTTTTGAATACTTGTTTGTATCATTCAATCACAATCCAACTAGTCTAACCTTTTTAGAATTAAGTCAAGTTTGTGAACATACCATACATCCATCTATGTCTAGAGATGTATGCATTCAAAATAATACAAATTGAATGAAACAGTACATCTAGTCACGGTAATACCCGATCATTAATGGAAATAAAGATTCATCAAGTAATTCCAACCCGATAAGATTAGCTCATGAGTTGGGCATTAACATCAATAATAAAGGTATCATTCAACAACATCATTTAGCAATTCAAAATCCATAGAAATTAATCAAGATAATGAAGGAAGAACTTCAGAAAGCTTTTGCCAAATCAGCTCCCAACTCTAATGCTACAATATTGTGCAAGACCCAAGGTTGAATACTTCACTCCCTTCTTTGTGTCTCTACTCTGTGCTTTACCTGCTACCCTCTCTTCTTTTCTCTAGATTTTTTCACATGAATTTGTTGGAGAAGAAGAATCACTCCTCAATTCTCGTGTCAAATTTCTCCCTTCCCCCTCTTCTTTCTTTTTCTTCTCTCATTCCTCTTTTATAAGGTATGCCCCCTCTTTCAGCACACACTTTTCTCCCTCCTTTTCAGGTGGATTTATCTAGTACAAGTCTAGCTGGCTAAGAGTGACAAGGATTGAGTGTTGCGTAAGTATCTTCTTGGAATTGTCATGTCATTTATGCTAGCAATTTGCCCAACCTCTTGTAATAAAAATACGTCACTCCTTCATTTCTCTTCTTCCTTACTACACCTACTACAAACACAAACAATTCCTTTCCTTCCATCAACAAAAGTAATATATAGTAATATTGAAAGCACAGTCCAAGCTTCATGATGCAATATTATAAAAATATCCCAAAAATGAAAATATATCAACTTAAGTACAGATAATTAATCAAGTTTGGAGGCATGCAATATAACTCTTTTCAAGAGTTATCAAAGTTTAAGGTTGTTTAGCCCAAAAATCACTTCTCTTTATCCCTACCTTGAGCGTAACCCCATACAACCCTGTGAAAGACCTGTTGATTTTGATAATTATGCTGACTACATTAGTTGAGAGAAATTACTATGTTCAACATGTGAAGACCATTATTAAACCTTAGGATTGTCTTGCTTAATTAAAATAAGGAAAAATAATTTAATTGTAAGATTTACATATGGCTCGGAAAAGCATGCGAATGACGATTATTTCTAACATTTTCTTTTACTTGATATAAAAATTTGAAATTATATTTACATACGAGAAAATTGTTAGCAAGAAGTGTTTGTGGGCATAAATTTTTTAAAGCATGATTATGTGAAGAATTGATTCTTCTTAATTATTATGCAAGATTGTCCTATTTAAATTATTGATTTTCTTGAAACTACTTGGGACGAGTAATGGATTAAGTTTGGGGGTGTGATAACTCTAAATTATCTACATTTTTAAAGCACCTTTTTAATTTGAATTTATGCAAATCTCGAGTATTTTGATAGAAAATTATGTGTTTTTAGTACATATTGAGAATGTTGGCACAATTAAAGCAAGATCAAGTCTGCCTTCTCTATTGGAGCCAAAACTGTCCATTAAGGGGGAAAGAAGCTCAAATTTGGCAATGACTTGATAAAGCAGCCTAATTAACTTTGGAATAATTATTTGAGGGTTCTTACATGTGTAAAAAATCACAAATAAGCCCTAATCAAACCCTATAGTTTCTTAGTAGGATAATATGAAATTAATTAAAATACTTACCTTTAAAATTATGGTTCAGACTTTAAAACAAGATCTTCTAAATCATATAGAACCAATGTTACTGGAAACTTCTTAAAGATTAAGAACATAGAGAATAGTTTAGTTTCATAAAGAGAATATATATCACAACATCAGACAGTCCAAAGAATTTACTCATACAAAAACGAAATCAGATTGATTTTAGAATCTTCAATAATATAGAGGTGATAATAAGGAATATCCATCCAACACATCAAATAATAGAAGCATCATAGCGCTAGTACGAAAAGACCAAATTGGTATTTCACTGAAGTGCCAGTAACATAAGTACCAAAGTACTAATAGCAAAAGTCCTCTATTGGCATGTCCGAACTTTTACAAACATGTTTGAACCCACATTTTTATGAACAGTTGAACAATAATATAAGTTAACATATCAATTTAATAAGAATAAGTCAAGTAAAAATCAAGATAAATTCAAGATAAGTATTTTAAGAGATTTTCCATATATTTTACCACACAAAGTTTCAAAATTGATGAAGAAGACTTATTCCACCTCAATCCACTATTTTCTCCTTCCCTTTACTGATTTCTTTTCTCCTCTTTAGTATCTTTCATAAATAATAATAATAAAAATAAATATCCTAACATTAAATAGCCATCAATATGGCCCAATAACATCATACCTTACAATAAACATGAAATTTTGCAAGAATGGCATAGGAGCTTCAAAACCCATACCTTGGACAATCCTTTTCTCACTCCTATTAAGCGCTCTCCCTCTAGGGTTCAAAATCCAACTTCTTGGGTGATAGCGATGATGAGTGGAATAGCTCAATAGTTCTAGTGAAGAGATTTTGCAAGGAAATATTTAAAAACAGTGAACGATGTGGGAGAAATGTGTAGAGGTGAGAGAAAAATAAAGAAAGTTTGGAAAGCTTCTCTCTCCTCTTTGGCCGACCACTTTTTGAAGGAAGATGATGATATTTTTCCATCTTTTAACTTATTTTTTAACATAAAATATTATTTGTTTGGTCAACAAGTTAAAGGGGCTATTAACATGTGACAAAAATGTTTTTATACCATTTAAAATGTAATTAAAAACCTTCATGTCATTTCACCACCAAAATTTCATAAACATTCTAGTATTTAATTTCTTATGAGTTCTAAATGTCTAAAATACACCCCAAATGATAAAATTACCATTTTACCCTAGACTCTTATTTTTACCCAATTAGGCCAGTAACAATCCAATTAACTAAAATTGTCTTTTAAAGGATTCTCAATCATTTAAAATTTATTTAATCCATAAAAAATATAAATTTCTCATATCAAAACTCGATTAAATTCCTTGGAATAATAGTATATAGTAAATAAGAAATTTCGAGGTGTTACATTCATAGTTCCATATCCCATGACATTTCCCTAAAAGGGATCACATTGGTTCAATTCATAATATAAAGTCATTAGACCCCTTTTTGTAACATACCGAAATAGGGCCTAGTCAGAATAGTGGTTTCGGGACCACAAATTCGACGAGAAAAAAATTATTTTTATTATATTTTTATGGTCTACAATTTCATGAAATGATTTTTTGAATATTTCGTTCAAAAATTTCGACGTTTGGGCACTCAATTTAGTCAAAAGGACTAAATTGTAAAAAGTGCAAAA